>JARQOC010000001.1:281880052-282016841 GCA_033576535.1 Allobates femoralis
TTCTAATGAAGTATACTTGAAAGTTTATTAAAATCACCTGCTCTACATTATTATTAAATAAAAATGTAAACGCTTTAACTCCTTGTGCGATGGACTGCTTGTGTGAAGTAACAGGTTCTTTAAATAATTATTTATTTGTTTGCTAAATACAAGGCTAAACACCTTGTCCACCCCCCACTTCTCAGTGGGCGGACACCGTCTCGACCCTAGACCACCTGTAGGTGATGAGGGTGCAAATTGCAGCATGGAGCCAGCAAGTGGACAAGGAGGACAGGGATGTCAGCGTTAGGACTCATCAGACCTGAAGTCACTTTGTCGCAGTTGATGAGCAAACAGACATTGGCCAATGTGTGTACCAAGAACTTCAGAAACAAAAAAATAAGATTTTTGAGTTTTTTGAAAAAAACGTAAGTTTTTACATTTTTTTCTCAAATATATATGGCTTGTTAGCATTTGTACATCATTGGTAGTAGCTGAGTGCTGCAGAGAATTTTTTTCTAGTTGTTTGACCCAGCGCCCCTGCTGTTCACATTTTGTCTGTGAGTGCTGTGCAGTTTTTTTTCTATTATCTATCTATCTATCTATCTATCTATCTATCTATCTATTCTTTACATGTATTTATATATCCATCAGCTGGAACAGTTGAAAACTCAATGAAGCTTTAAAACTCTCTTAAAAGAGATCGTAATCTCCCTAAAGCTTAGAGCTGCTTGCATATATGTAGATTGTGAGCTTTTCCCAATGTTCACAGCCTTCAGGTGTCCAAATTCATAGAAACATGGGGCAGCTTAAGCATTTTTATTTTTTTCTGCAAAGTCACAAATTTACATGCATTTAAGTAGTATTCAATTGCTCTTAAACTGTATGACTTGAGTCAAAAGTTTTTGATATCCTTTCACAAGCTTCTCACAATAGTTGGTAGGAATTTGGACCCATTCCTCCTGACAGAACTGGTGTATGTGAACTATGTTTGTAGGTCACCTTGCTTGCACCTGCCTTTTCAGCTTGCCCATAAATTTTCAATAGGATTTAGATAAGGGCTTTGTGATGACCACTCCAAAACTTTGACTTTGTTATCCTTAAGCCACTTTGTAACCAGTTTGGAAGTATGCTTTGATTCATCGTCCATTTGGAAGACCCATTTCTGCCAAAGCATTAACGTCCTGACTGATGTCTTGAGATGTTGCTTCAGTATTGCCACTTGATCTTCTTTCCTCACAATACATCTATTTTGTGAAGTGCACCAATCCCTATTGCAGCAAAACAACCCCACAACATGACGCTGCTACTCCTGTATTTTACAGTTGGGATGATGTTCTTAGGCTTCCAAGCTTCTCCCTTTTTCCTCCAAATGTAACAATGGTCATTATGGACAAAGAGATCAATTTTAGTTTTGCAGAAAACAGGACATCTCTCTCAAAATGTAGATCTTTGTTCCCGTGTGCATTTGCAAATATTAATCTGGCTTTTTTACGTTTCTTTGGAGTAATGGCTTCTTCCTGGCAGAATGGCCTTTTAGCCCATGTTTATACAGTATTTGTTTCACTGTGGATTATGACACAATCTTACCAGCTTTTGCCATCACCTTCACAAGGTCGTTTTCTTTTATTCATCTCATTCATCTGTGGAAGGCAGAACCTGTCTCCTTTCTGAGTGGTATGATGGCTGGATATTCCCATCTTGCTTGTACTTGCATATAATTGTTTGTACAGATGAATGAAGCACCTTCAGGAATCTGGAAATTGCACTCAAAGATGAACCAGTCCAAGTCCACAATTCTCTTTCTGATATCTTGGTTGATTTCTTTAAACTTTTTCATGATGCTATACAATGAAGCAGTGTGTTTCCAGTGTGCATTAAAATACATCCACATGTGTGTCTCTAATTAACACAAATGTTGGCAATAAATCTATCAGAAGCTTCCAAACACATGACATCATCATATGGGCTGTCTCAAATTGTTTAAAGGTGAAGTGATCTCAGTGTATGTAAACTTGTGACTTTGCAGAAAGTACTAAAAATGCCATGAAACATTCTATCTCACTATTCTGACATTTATATTAATAATTATGATAATCTTAACTGACCTAAACGGGAAAGCTTTATCCTGATTTCATGTCAGATAGTGAGAAAAACATGCATATGAATCTTTTTATATATGTATTGCAACTTTTGGTTTCAACTGTATATTTGGTGCACATCATGTAACGTGAGAGCTCTGGCTCATTTTGATTAATATTTCTCTTCATTGTTCCAATTATTAATTTACTTTATAAATTACAAATACTCTTACGACTGTGCAGTGTTGGAGTGTTTTGCATGCTCCAAAAGACTGACCTTCATGCATATCACTCAACAATTATGACCTATTCTAGAACTAGTTTTTAGCTTCTTCCATAATGTGCTTATAAATCTTTTCAAACTTCATATTTGCTGTGAACACGTACAGCTGTTCTCTATTAGTCACAATTCTATAACAAAAACCACTCAAGTAAATGTTAAGTGGACTACCCGTCTGTAGTCAGTCTAATTCAGTCATAAATAGAAAGAGTCTGATAAGCTAACAACCTAAAAAGTTGAATAATCAAGATGTTAAGGCAATTTATAAGGCTTTTGATATTTAAAAATACATTAATGAGAAAATCATTTTGCATACTTACATTTCTATACTGTGGATACTAGTAGGAGATTCTAAATGGATGTTAGCATAATTATTACATGTTGAGTGCTATTGACAAGAAATGAGTGAAAGGTCACTTCCAATTCTATTCTTCTAGTATATATTAAGATGCATTGTTATCTAATTTCTAAAATCTACTACAGAAGTAATAAATATTAAAGTTCAATGAGGAATGTGAAATGACCAGCAAAGCTTACATTCTTTATTATTTTATAGACTAAAGTACAGTTTATAAAAGGCCTTCTTGTATTTAATGCACCAGACTATCAATCAAAATAATACCAAATATACACAAAGGAATATTTGGTCACTAATATATAATGAACAAAAATATAAACGCAACAATTTTGATTTTGCTTCCATTTTTATGAGATATACTCAAACATCTAAGGGTGCCGTCACACCTGGCGACGGCACCGGAGATGACAGCGGCAACTGGCAGGAGCGCGCACGTTTTTGGCACCCCGCCAGCATCGCCGCCCCCCGTTTACACGGGGAGACATCTCCGGCAATGCTCCGGCGAGATGACAGGCGGCATCGCCGCCGGGATGTCTCAAAACCCCAGCGGCGATGCAGTACAATGGGAGTCTATGGCTCCCATCACCTGTCAGGTCGCCGGCGGCCGTTTACATGGGGCGATGTGGACACATTGCCCCAGATCGGCCACCTGGTTTCACATCACTGATGTGAAACCAGGCGAGCACTCAGAGGAGCCGAAATCGCCCCTTTACATTAGGCGACGCAGGGGCGATATCGTCGCTGATAGGCCACGCCCCTACGTCACCTAAGACATCGGCGGTACCGTCGCCAGGTGTGATGGCAACCTACATTTTCTATGTAAACAAAAGGCCTTTTTCTTTAAAATATTATTCACAAGCATGCCTAAATCTGCATTAGTTAGAAATGATAGTAATGGTGAGCGAGCTCAGATTGTTAGGGTACACTTTGTAATTACGAGTCTTCAGATTTATAGTTCGTGAAAGATCTGACACAAAGAGCCACCTCTCTTCAATAAATAATGTGAGTCGGCACCTCAGTGAGAGCATGCTTTCTCTGAATGGCTTTTACTGGTGGTAAAATCAACTTGACTAAATGCTGTGTGTGGCGCCCCTCTGTCCAGGAGGCCACAAAGGGAACTGCAGCCAGGAAGGTAGGATGACAGTTGAACACCAACACCCTCACTGCCCACACAACCCACGTAACAGTAGAGGGCAGCACCCAACCCGGAGCCTGGGAACTCTAGGCAGGCAAGGGGTGGTGGGTTTAGAGACAGTCAGTGGGCAAACACGTAGTCAGGTGACAGAGGGTAGATATAGAGCAGGGGGAGAAGAAAGGAGTCAGTAGGCTGAGGTAGGCTCAGCAGCAAAGACAGAATCACACGTCCTGGACGAGTGGGGTGTAAGGAGCGCAGAATCTGGAAGAGCCAGTGCAAGCCGCAGAGAGAAAGCACGTCTGAAGCCAGCGCCCCAGGAGTGTGAGGGAAGAGAGGGACGGTGATGCCGGGCCCTAGAACCACGGCTGAGACGGCAGACTGCAGGCGGAGTAGCCCTCCTATAGAACCCGAAGACACGGTTAGAGAGAGCCTAGTAGAGCCTCACCACCGAGGACTATTGGAGGCTAAGCTAGAGTAGAGTGTCGGCTCTAGAGGGGACCGCAGATTCACCCGGCATCCCCAGACAACCAATGGGGGACCACAGCTACATGTTAGGGTCCCTACCCCAAAGGACAGGCAGCTCAGTGGCAACCCTGAGGGCTCACAGGAGTCCGAGCCACCGCCATACTGTCCGTAGTCACGCACAACAAAGTGAACAAGAGAGAGAGAACTGAAAGCCTGGAAAGGACAGAGAGACAGAGTGAGGGGTCATAGGAAGGAGTAACCTGGCTTCAGAGAGTAAAGGAACCCGGAGGGGAGAGTTGTGCCCGTGTGAAGACTGTAAGACCTGAGTTGTGAACTGTAACTGAAACTGTGAGCTGTACTTGAGAAGTTTGAGAAGTAAACACGGTGAACCCTGACTCCGACTCCCTCGTATGTCTTGCCTGCATATGACTCCCTCTATACAGGTATGCAGACGATCCCCGCCTGGAGAGCCACAGCTTGCCAGCTCCCACACTGAAGGAAGATCCCAGCAGCATCTGGACAGTAAGTGCATTACACCCAGCACAAACCTGCACCATACACCATAGACTCTATCATCACTGCCCCGGGGAACTCAGTTCTGCTCACGGAGAACTCTTCCATCCTAGCTGCCATCACATCATCCCCGGAGGTTCTGCGGCAGCGGTGGCCCCACTACTGGCCACACACTGTGGGTGGCGTCATGACTGACATTATCCCCTGTAAATACACCCTTATTATTGCCAGGGCCCAGGACACGGTCTGGACCAGGACCACCCGTGACTTCCCCAGTAGCTGACCCGGTCCGGTACCGAGTACCCCGTCCCAGTGGGCTCGACACTGTGCGTAGAAACAAAAATGGCCAACCTCCTCTGGAAATACACTGGTTTTGACTGGCTGTATGTGGGCAGAGAGCCAGACTGCCCAATATTTGACTTAATTTAAACTTATTAAAGGAGTCAACCTTCTCAGGGCGTCCAGTCTGCTCGATTCGAGTAACAAGCATCCAAGAACTTTAGCGCTTGCTCATCATTAGTGAGCAACTTGCTAATCAAACAGTATGAATATTACACAGGTGTGCCTTTGGCTGTCCACAATAAAAGGCCACTCTAAAATGTTTAGTTTCATCACACATCACAATTCCAAAGTTGTTGCAGGTTTTGAGGGAGCATGCAATTGGCATGCTGACTCCAGGAATGTCCACCAGAGCTGTTGCCCTTAAATTGAATGTTAGTTTCTTTACAATAGGCAATCTCCAAAGGTGTTCAACAGAATTTGCCAGTACATCCAGCAGACCACAGCAGACTAGTACCTCCACATCTAGCATCTTGACCTTTAAGATAATTTAAAAGCAGCCACCCAGACAATTGCTCCGACAATCAGTTTGTGTAACTAAAGACTTTCTACACAATCTATCATAAACCATCTCAAGGAAGCTCAACTGTATGCTTGTCATTCTCACTGGGGTCTCCACTTGACTGCAGTTTGACATCATAATCAACTTGAGAGGGCAAATGCTCACATTCAATGGTGCCTGGCACATGGAAGAGGATGAATCACGGTGTTCACTGTAAAAAAAAAAAAACATTTGGCAGTCTTGCAAATGGTGTTCAGATCAGACGCTGACAGGATTTTTGATCTCTGATGACCCACCCAATATTGTAAAACTGCACATTTTAAAGTTACTTTTTTTTGTAGCCATCATAAGGCACACATGTGCAATAATCATGCTTTCTAATCATCATCTTGCTATGCCACATCTGTGAGGTGGTTGGATGGATTATTTTGGCAAAGGAGAAGTGCTCATTAACACAAAATATACAAGTTTGTTAACAATATTATGGCAGAAAGTGTTTGCATCCTTGAAATTGCCCAAGAAAATATGAAGTATTGCTAACAGAAAATTGTTGCAGTTAAACTTATTTTGTCATACATATGTTTATGTCCTGTGTGAGTTTTGAAACAGCACGAGAAAAAAAGGCAAAATGGACATAATTTCACACAAAACTCAAAAAATGGGGCAGCTTTGCAAACTTGCAGGTAAACATCTTTTTTCATGCAGATGATGCATGAAAAAACTCACCTGTGGTAAGTAACTGGTGAAAAAATATGAAATTTTGCACCTTAAACCCCAAACATAATTAAACTCAAAACCCTCAAAATATGCCAGAAAAAATGGTTGCCACCCTCAACTCAATATTTGGTTGCACACTCTTTGGAATAAATAACGACAATCAATCACGTCCTATATCTATCAACAAGCTTCTTACACCTCTCATCTGGAATTGAGGACCACTCTTCTTTTGCAAACTGCTCCAATCATTTCACATTTCAAGGGTGTATTCTCCCAACAGCAATTTTAAGACCTCTTCATTGGTGTACAAAGGGATTTAGATCAGTACTCATTGCTGGTTACTTCAGATCTCTCCAGACTTAGTTGTCATCCATTTCTGGATGCTCCTTGAATTATGTTTAGTTTCAATGTCCTATTGAAAGACCCATGACCCAGGACTCAAACTTAATTTTCTGACACTGGGCACTAAATTGCAAACAATAATCCTTTAGTAATATTCAGATTTCATGATGCTTTCCACACAGTAAAGGCACCCAATGCAGAGGCAGTAAAACAACCCTAAAACATAGTTGAACCTTCACCATATTTCATTTTAGGTACTGTGTTCTTTTTCTGGAGGCCTAATTTCATTTTTGGTAAACAATATAATAATAAGATTATGAATATTTTTCAACTATGTTTGTTCTCAAGTCCTAAGACAGCTCTCTTCTCCATTTTCTGCTCTCCATGCTTAGTGTGGCATACACAGACACAAAATGCAAAGAATAAGTAAACTTCACCTTTTTTATCTGGTTTTAGTTGTGATTTTCCTTTTGCTCTCACCTGTCTTTTGTCACAGGTGAGGGTGAATGAGCATCATATGTTTAAATCAAAGTTGTTTACCCACAATTTTGGAAAGGTGTGAACAATTTTGCCTAACCCAATTTTTGAACTTTGTGTGCAATTTTCTCCAGTTTGCCCTCTTTGCTGCTTTTTTCTAATTTTCTGTAAATTTGCACTTCAGTAAGGAAGTGGATGAACTCCAGCGCCACCTATCGGTAGCTCCTCAAAGTTATGGTCGCTTTCTGACAAGCCTTTTAATATGACTAGGGATTTATGCCAGATCAGTACCCCAAACTACAGATGCTGCATTTCAGGGTAACTGCCCCTCATCAGTGTAGTGGGTGGGATATTCTGATCTGGCTGTGTAAGTGGGCTAAGACGAGGTCTGGGGAACTTACTATCTACATTATGGAGAGGAGTTGACCTACAACCATAAGAAGACAGTTAAGTAGGTAAGGAAATTTAAAGCCGCATCCCTCCTCTAGGAAATATGCAAATTTGCACTTCAGTAAGGAAGTGGATGAACTCCAGTGCCACCTTTCGGTAGCTCCTCAAAGTCATAGTCACTTTCTGACAAGCCTTTTAATATGACTAATCGATTTGTGTCAGATCAGAGCCCCAAACTGCAGACACTGCGACTCTGATGAGGGGCAGTTACCTCGAAACGCAGTGTTTCTGAATATAATATTATTTGTCAGTGCGTTCCAGGGCTCCCTGGTCTCTTCTTCAGGACAATCCATATCATATTTCCATGTTTCAGGGGGGGTTCAGAAAGCCCTGAAAATGCATTGACTAATAAATCAATATTATATTCACCCTTTGGTGCCTCGATAAATACTGCAGGACAATTTTTAACTCTTCATTCTCCCCATTTTAATTTTCTGAGATAATGACCTTTGGGTTTTCGTTGGCTGTAAGCCATAATCATTAACATTAACTGAAATAAACACTTGAAATACATCACTCTATTTATATAATATACCGTATTTTTCGCTTTATAAGACGCACCTGATTATAAGACGCACCCCCAAATTTGGTGAAGGAAAAGAGGAAAAAATAATTTTTAATGTTAAATGGGGTCCGTCTTATAATGTCAATGTCCGTCTTACAAATCATATAGGGTATATGTCCCTCATAGCCCCCTCTTCCTGGTACATGGTCCCTCGTCCTTGGATATAGCCCCACATCCTACATATGGCCCCCTTATTCTGGTTACAGCTGGCACACGTCCCCAAGTGATGGTACACCCCCCAGGGTTGGCACACGCCCCCCAGGGCTAGCACACATCCCCCAGGGCTGCCACATGCCTCCCAGGGCTGGCACACGTCCCCCAGGGCTAGCACATGCCCTCCAGTGCTGGCACATGCCCCCCAGGGCAGGCACATGCCCCCCAGGCCTGGCACAAGTCCCCCAGGGCTGACACATGCCCCCAGCGCTGGCACACACCCCCCAGGGCAGACACATGCCCCCCAGGGCTGGCACAAGTGCCCCAGGGCTGACACATGCCCCCCAGCGCTGGCACACGTTCCCCCAGGGCTGGCACATGTTCCCCCAGGGCTGGCACACGTTCCCCCAGGGCTGGCACACGTTCCCCAGGGCTGTGTATATGCCCCCATCCTGTATATTTGCCCTCATCCTGTTATGTCCCCCCATCCCCTGTATATTGCCTTACCGATGGTGGCAGGTTCCGGAGGGTGAGGGGCACAGGTGTAGGACCGGAGCTGTACAGATATACCGGCAGCAGCGAGTGCTGGGCGCCGCCATGTTTGTTTGTGGGCGGCTGCATTCACTATATGCAGCCGGCAACATAGACTTCAACAAAATGGCCGCGCCCATAGAGGAGACCCGCGGCCAATTTGCAGTGTCTACCTCTACCGGCCGGCTGCACATACTGAATGCAGCCGCCCACAAAAAACATGGCGGCGCCCAGCGCTCGCTGCCACCGGTGTTCCCCCGCACCTACGGTCCTACACCCGTGCCCCTCACCCTCCGGAACCTGCCCCCGGCACCCCCGCTTGGCACCCGCACCCCCCGGCCCGGTAATGTTAATTTTATTAAATTTTACATTTTTTTTTTTTTACATTCTCTTTTTAAGACGCACCCCCGTTTCCCCCTACAGTTTGGGGGAAACAAAAGTGCGTCTTAAAAAGCGAAAAATACGGTATACGTTTCACTTTATGTATTGAAGTACTGACAATAAAGAACTTTTTGATGATATTCTAATTCATTGATATGCACCTGTATATGAAATCATTCCAGAGTTATTACCACATAAAGTGACACATGTCAGATCTCAAAATGATACATGGTGATCAATGGCAAAAACTGGCTGCATCACAAAGTTGTTAAAAGTGTCCATCTAGTTTTTTTTTTTTTTTGGAAATATGTTTAAGTTAAGCTGCTTTCACATCAGCGTTAATTTGTAATTTACGGCAGATCCAGCAGATGTCGCTGAACCTGCCGCATCAGCCACGGAACGACCCACTTGCAGCACAAATCCGTCAAGCCCCATTCATTCTCTATGGGTCTAGCGGTGGGGACTTCCCCCCCACTTCCCAACCTATCCATCTGTGTCAATGACTGCGCTCTCTCCCCAGTCCACCATGCCAAGTGCCTCAGGGTAATCCTCGACTCCTCCCTATCCTTCAAGCCCCACGTCGAGGCCCTCACCACATCCCTCCGGCTCCAGCTTAGAAACATTTCACGGATCCGCTCCTTCCTTAGCCACGACACAGCTAAAACACTTATTCATGCTCTTATCATCTCCTGCCTTGACTACTGCAACATCCTTCTCACTGGCCTCCCGGCTAATTCTCTTACACCCCTCCAATCTATCCTCAACTCCGCTGCCTGACTAATCCATCTGTCCTCCCGCTACTCCCCTGTCTCCCCCCTCTGTCAAGCCCTTCACTGGCTCCCCACCTCCAAGAGATCCCAGTTCAAAACACTAACCATGGCATACAAAGCCATACACAACCTGTCCCCATCATACATCTCCAACCTGGTCTCCCAATACCTACCCCCACGCAACCTCTGATCCTCCCAAGAACTCTTCCTCCGCTTCACCCTCATCTCCTCTTCATGCAACCGTATTCAGGACTTCTCCCGGGCATCAACCATAATTTGGAACTCCCTGCCCCAACACGTCAGACATTCTATGACCCTGGGAATATTCAAGTGTCACCTGAAGACTCACCTATTCTGTCAAGCCTACAACCTGCCATGAGACCCGGGCAACTGCCCCAAGACTGACATTTCCCCATCCTACTGTATCCCCACCCACCCCTCGTAGACTGTGAGCCTTCGTAGACAGGGTCCCCTCCCCTCCTATACCTGTATGTCCCAATTGTCTACTTTTAGTGTACTTGTCCTTATCTACCTTATCCTCATGTAAAGCGCCATGGAACCTAATGGCGCTATATAAATAAATATTAATAATAATAATAAAGGTGCAGCAAGTGCGATTTTGCTGGATTGGTGCCGCAAGTCGGTCCTTACGCGGCTGAAGCGGCAGGTACGGTGACATCTGCTGGACCTGCTGCAAAGTACAAATTACCGCTGATGTGAAAGCAGCCTTACCCGATCAGTTTGCAGTACAATTTAGAATTTGTCAATTTTAATTGGGAAAAGCACAACGGTTTCAATTTACAAGGCAAGTGGAAAAGAAACATCAAGTTTTCCAATTTCATTTGATAGAGCTCTAGCAAACAGAGAACTATTACACACTATTGATTTTCCAACTGTGTACATTGTTTCTTTATTTTTAAATCAGGATTACTGAACCGATTAGCTGTTATTATTTCTATCAGTGCAGATTTGTCCATCACATAATCTTTTTATTATGTCCTCAAGATATATGCTTCTCCGGCACATGGGTTAAGCTACTGATTCCCGATGAGATTAAAGATCAAGAAGCTTTATAATCTAAAAACAACATTAACATGTTGCATTTCTTATTTTCTCAGCACTGGGATTGTGGATAAATTTGATAAATGCAGACAAGTGAAACAAATAAAATGTGGTAACTATTACAGATCCATTACGCATTAGCTGCTATCCAAATGCTATCATTGCGTAAAAAGAGGACAAATCTCATACTTTAGAATTCATTAGCTTTTCCATTTTCAGTTTGTGATTTAGTAATTAAATTTTCTTCTTTGGCTGATTAGACAGGCAATGGAACATTTGAATTGGTTGCTAAAGTAGCAATTCAGTATGAAGTTTAAATTTAATGAGGAGGTATACTTAAAGTACCCAGATTCACTGTGGTTTACTCAAGGAACAGAAAAAGTTGTTGAGGTCTGGACACTTAAAAAGTTTGAATCTGTGAAATATTAGAAATAATAGCTACTACCAATAATGAACACATGCTAACAAGCAGTATATGAGGGAAAAAAAAAAAAAGGATGTCAGCATAAAACTCATCAGACTTGAGGTCACCGTGTCGTGGCTGATAAGCAAACAGACATTGGCCAATGTATGTACCAAGAACCTCAGAAAATAAAAAAATAAGAATATTGAGTTTTTTGAAAAATACGTAAGTTTTTGATTTTTTCCTCATATGCCGCTTGTTAGCATGTGTGCATTATTGGTAGTAGCTGAGTGCTGCAGAGAAATTTTTTCTGGTTGTTTGATCCAGCGTCCCTGCTTGCACCAGTTCACATTATGTCTTTGAGTGCTGTTTTCCATGTCTGCACTTAGCACCCTCATCGCCCACAGGTGGTCTAGGGTTGAGATGGTGTCCACCCACTTAGAAGTGGGACAGGGAGGACAAGGAAGGCAGGGATGTCAGCATAGGACTCATCAGACCTGAGGTCACCGTGTCGTGGTTGATGAGCAAACAGACATTGGCCAATGTATGTACCAAGAACCTCAGAAAATAAAAAAATAAGAATATTGAGTTTTTAAAAAAAAAACGTAAGTTTTTTCCTCATTTACCGCTTGTTAGCATGTGTGCATTATTGGTAGTAGCTGAGTGCTGCAGAGAAAATTTTCTGTCTATCTATCTATCTATCTATCTATCTATCTATCTATCTATCTATCTATCCATGAAAATGTCCATGCTAAAATTGAATTCAGTGTGTTATGCATATGGTGTGCAATGTTTTCATTGCACCCATACACTTGCATTGGCTGAATCTGTAGACCTATGCAGCATGCTGCAAATTTTTCCTTGCCATATTTCTCACTGATGAAATACTCGTAAATATGCATGTCAGTATAGTTTAACATTGTTGTAAGTGCAATCTGATGTTTTATCTGATTGCATTAGCTGACCAGTTTCACAGATGTGAGGGCACCCTAATGGTGACGGTTACACAAGTGCAAAATTCTGATGAAACAATGATGGGAGGAGGTGAGCTGTGATATCAACTATTGTGACTGGTGAATCCTGTGTTATATATTGTGTAAGGAATAAAGCAATATTCCTACAAGTAGCCATTTTGTCAGACACCACAATATCTCACTCCTAGGAGATAGCCCCAACCTTTTGACCTGAGGCGTATGTTATTTGACCTGAGGAAACCATCTTCCTGGCCAGTTGTTGTCACACAATAGAAGCTCTCTATCAATTATACAAAAGGAAGACCACCCTGGGACTTCCCAGCTAGGTGCGAGAATTAATTTCTTTCTGCCTGAAAGTTGTAAGGAAGCCCTTTCACATAGCCCAGACAGGCCAGAGATGAGGAATAACTCCTAATATTTCACTACCCTTCACTCCTCAATATTTGTCAAGCATAAATATTGCATCTAGAGACATAAACGATCATAGCACATATTTTTACATAATTGTGTGACCTTTGTAAGACCCCAAACTTTATATGGCCAGTGGGATGACTGCAGAGTGGTCGTGTAATCCACCATGGCAAAGCTAAAATCATAACCGAAAATTTGAGAGTATTGTCTTCCGCCTACGATGCTCCCAGGCAAAGTTATAACCCATAATAGCTTTTGAATATCACATATCACAACTCAGGGGGCGAGAACTACAAGACAGCCCAGGGGCACAAAATGGAGAGGACAGGGGCAGGCTCTTAACGGATGTTCGACCTTTGCTCCATTTTGTATTCTTCTGAAGAGTCATCAGTAGCACATCAAGCCAGAGTATACCCAGGAATTTGGTTGGCTTCACGCTGTCCCTTGTGGTGTCATCAGCGTTAAGGTAACTGATCACATGTGTCTGTAATTCTGTGTGTATCCCATTTATCTTTTATTTGCATAACTGACTGTAAAATTTGTAATATCTTATAATACCTGTACATATATTAATATCCAGTGTGCTAATAGGGCAATTAAATAAATAAATTTAATCTTGAGTTAATTTTTTTATCTTGATCACGAATCCCCACGTCCTTGTGCTTATTTAACATTTAAGACTACCTGAGTTGGTTTCTGACCCAATATAAGCCCGATCACGGACCGGACGTATATCAAACGAGGAACTGGTGGCAGCAATTAGTGCTTGGGGTTATTCTGGGCCTCTGTCAGTGAGGGAGTGGCGGTTATCATATGTACTTCTGGTCACAGTCCGGAAGGCATATAGCACACTCACTGTGAGGCGCCTTGATAAACTAGCACTGACAGGGCAGCTGTGGGCCTTATTTTATCCTCGGGTGCTATAGAGTTGCCAGGTCTGGTGACCAATCCCTCACATACTGTATATAGAGCCATTATCAGTCATTGTATAGGAGGGGGTGGGGAGCTGTGAATCACCTATTGTGAATGGTGAAACCTGTGTTATCAACTGTGTATAGAGCTATTATCAGTCATTATACAGGAGGAGAATGTGAGCTGTGACATAACTTATTGTGAATAGTGGCCCCTGTGTTATTTACTGTATATAAGCATATATAAAGGTGTTACCAGTCATTGTACAGCAGGAGGAGGTGAGTTGTGAAGACACCTATTGCAAATGGTGGATCCTGAGTTATCTACTATTGTATAAGAGGTGTTGACTTACACAAGTTTCCAACAAGAACATTTTTTTAAATCTTCTGTGGACTGAGACACATGCTAGACTAGCTGGAAAGGAAGGTCCCCGACACATTCACCCCACCCACATGTATAGGAAGAGACCTTTCACTCAAGGCAGTAAGAAGGGAGAAGCCACTGGGAAACAAACTTTCCATCTAGTTTTCCACAAGGATTGGTCCCCAACAACTTTTAACCACTTCATGACATAACATCTTTTGATAATCCTTTTGAATATTTTTGGCGTGTTTATGTTATTATTTATAAATAGCACTCATCGTATGGATTATGGTACAGTTTTTTTTAGCTTAGGACATTATGGATGTAGTGATAACAAACATACACTTTTTAATTTACTTTAGTTTATATATAAAACAGCATTTTTATTAGCAAAATATTTTTTCATGCTTTATTTTGAATTTTTTTAATCTTAAAGGTACCTTTACACGCCACTACAGAAGGTTAGAAACCACCGGGTGTCGGAGACAATTGTATCTTGTACCGTCAAAACACTGCGAGGTAGCGGCGTGTAATTCAGGTTGTTGCCACCGGTCACTGTCGACACCTGTCTTTCATCCGTGCTCAAAAACAGGTAGGTTTAAACCCTATGGTAGTGGCGTGTAATCGAGGAACAGGAAGGTATTTTTGTCACCTAGTGAACTCCCTGGGCGTGACACAGCCTCCGGGATACCGTGCCCCATCAGAATCATTGGGGAAGATCCTGCATTACGATTGGTTGTCCCTGCATAGGGCGGCATATTTAAGGAGCTGACCAGTCACACTACACAATTGCAATAGCATCATGTATTAGCCAGCCTCCCTGCGCTGGCTGGCCAATCATGATGCTATTGCATTGTCCAATCATCGTGCGAGCGTCTCGTAATCCACAACTCTGGCACGCCTATGTGTTGTCCCTGCTGCCCCAGGTCCGCCCATATTCCCTTGTGGTAGCGGCGTGTAAATGAGGGAAGGTGCTCTACAGAAGGTAACCTGCGGCACCCGACGGTGCTTCCAGGGATAGAAAAAACCTACTGTGAAGCACCTTCTAGCGGCGTGTAATTGCGGTATCAGGTATCGTTAGGAACCGTTGAAACGTGCACGTGAGACACCCGGTGGTTTTTAACCTTCGGTAGCAGCGTGTAAAGGTACCATTACAGTTTTTTCCCCCAATTTGCCACATAAAGTTATATTGTTTTACAATTATCACCATGTAGTATTTCTGGCTGACTGTCCTGAATCTTCCACTCAGTGTGTCTTTGACACAATGAGTGACAGTTTGCTGTGCTATGGAAACATAGCTCTGCTGAGCTGTAAGTTTGGTGAGTGACGGCTTAGGCCCCTTTCACATCAGCGGTTTTCGCTGATCGCGGCAGCTGCAGTGAAAAAAACGCAACTGCCGCGATTACCGCATAACGGCTGCACTTGCGGTTCACTTGTAGCGAGCCCCATACAATGTCTATGGGGCTTGCGGTAAGTGTGCGGTAGGTGCGGCAAGTGCGGTTTCGGCACTTGCGGCATGTGCGGCAGCTAAATAATCCGCGGCATACTGCGATTTTTTCACCACAACTGCCGCGATCAGCGAAAACCGCTGATCTGAAAGCAGTCTTTGTCACCTAAATGTCATGAGTCTGTTACAGTTTTTTGTGTTGCTTTTACTTTGGGTGTTTATTTCTTCAGTACCAGTGAGGGTTATTGTTGTTTGCTGGTAGTGCAAGAAAGGTTTACTGCAGTGTGTGTCCACTCCTTCCAGTAGTCATGCGATCCTTCATCTGTTGTCGGTGACAGCTCATATTTACCCTGTGCAGCCTGGAGAGAGGAGGTGCTTGAGCCACTACTGTGAGATTTTCAGCTGCCCTGATGCCATTCACTTGCTGTTAGCAGGAGCAATGCAGCAGATTCTTGTTCAAAGAGTTTATTAACTTTTTGTGCATGACAATATAAATGTAACATTCATAAGAATTGCATAAACATATGTGAACATTCTTCTAGACATATAGACATACTGTGCACGTTTCTTAAATCTTAACGAATATTTGAAGTTTGTCTATGTTCAATATTTAACATGAGAGGGCAAAGTGAAAAAAGAAAAAGGGGGGAGGGTGAAAAAGGGAGAGATGCATCGGAAAAGGCGCATATCAAGTTCTTCAATTGCTTCAGAATTGACATAAAAGAGTTAGTATTCAGGAGGACGACGTTTGTAAATCTTGAGGGGAGAAAAATTGATTTCAAGATGACCATTTCTTATTACCGTATATTTCCCCTGGAGGTTATGATAAATGTGAGGATATTTCTTGTTGCTAAATTTAGGTGGGTTCTCGGATTAAAATCTGGTCTCTTGAATTCCGGTTATATCAGCCTGGTTAGTTTTAATTTCTTTCCAGACTTGAAAGATCTTTTGAGGGGAGTTCAGGCCAATGGCGTTAAGGGACATAAATTTTAACGCCATGGTACTAGATTATGCAGTTGCGTTAAGTAAGCGGTAATGGGGGATGCCTTAAGGAAAGATAATGATTGGAGTTTCTTAGGGGTTAACAGTGAACTATTAAGGTACCTTTACACACCGCTACAGAAGGTTAGAAACCACCGGGTGTCGGAGACAATTGTATCTTGTACCGTCTAAACACCGCGAGGTAGTGGCGTGTAATTCAGGTTGTTGCCACCGGTCACTGTCGACACCTGTCTTTCAGCCGTGCTCAAAAATAGGTAGGTTTAAACCCTTTGGTAGCGACGTGTAATCGAGGAACAGGTAGGTATTTTCGTCACCTAGTGAACTCCCTGGGGCATGACACAGCCTCCGGGATACCGCACACCATCAGTGATCATTGGTGGAAGATCCTGCGTTACGATTGGTTGTCCCTGCATAGGGCGGCATATTTAAGGAGCCGACCAGTCACACTACACAATTGCAATAGCATCATGTATTAGCCAGCCTTCCTGAGCTGGCTGGCCAATCATGATGCTATTGCTTTGTCCAATCACCATACGAGCGTCTCGTAATCCACAACTCTGGCACGCCTATGTGTTGTCCCTGCTGCCCCAGGTCCGCCCATATTCCCTTGTGGTAGCGGCGCATAAATGAGGGAAGGTGCTCTACAGTAGGTAACCTGCGGCACCCGAGGGTGCTTCCAAGGATCGAAAAAACCTACTGTGGAGCACCTTCTAGCGGCGTGTAATTGCGGTATCAGGTACCGTTAGGAACCGTTGAAACGTGCACGTGCACGTGAGACACCCAGTGGTTTCTAACCTTCGCTAGCGGCGTGTAAAGGTACCTTTAAACTTCAACGTTAACAGATTTTCACTAACAGATTTAAAACGACCTTTTAGGTCAAAGTGGAGGAAGAGTTCGAGAGAACTGTTCTAAGACTTCCTCTAAGGCTAATAGTGAGGCCTTTGGTGCATATTTACTTTAAACCTATTCATAGATTAGGTGGGAGAATTACTTATTTGTAGATGTTTAAGAACCTTGAGACCTTCGGTGGGATCCTCGATTGAAATGTGCTTCTGTTTGTGGGTAAAAATGACACAGGTAGAAGGATGGCCCCATCTGTAGATAATCTGTTTCTTTCTCAGAATCTCCGTAATCGGTCTAAGGGTTTTTCTTTTCATTGCCGTATCTTTAGAGATGTCTGAGTACATTTTTAGTTTTTCAAAAGGAGCTGGAAGAGGGTTGTTTTGCCTTGTATAGTTGTTTATTTTGTCCTTAGTCTGGAAGAAAGTGAATTTAACAATAACATCACGTGGAGCTTCTTCTGAAATTTGTGGCGGTTTTGGGAGCCTATGTGCCCTTTCTATTGAGCACTCTATGTCTTGTAGAGAAGGGACCAACTTTTTAGTTACGTTTTTGATGAAAGGGATCAATTCATGAGGTTTGACTTGTTCTGGAATTCCCCGAATTTTTAAATTAGATTGGCCGCTGACACCAATGAAAGAGAGGGGACTATTAAGCCTCCCTAGCAGCGCCCCAGGGCCCAGCACAGTCCTTGGCATCTAACACGGTACAGTCATTCCTGATGACACCCACGCCGCAACCAGTGGGTAGAAATGCGTCAAGTGTGGACAGCGTGTACAGTGTGTACTGATAAGTAGCACTAATTGTTATCCTGCCTGACTTTCTCTAATCCTTGCGGGTTACTTATCACTCTTACCTGGAGTGAGTGGATACATGTGAGCTTAAATGAGGGATTATTGGTAAATTTTGCCCATTAGATACACGGGTGGTTTATATTTGGATCATATACCTGCATGTAAGACAAATCAATTCACCTTAACAACAATGTGATAGATACCATGATATGGACAGGCATCAATTGATGGTAGTCCTGCATTTACATATCACATAGATAGAAATTGGTGGATTATTTGGATTATAGCAAAGTCACATGCTAGATATATCTATGCTCCACTAGTGTAATAGGACATCCTCTCATTATTTTTCACACACTCTAATAAGGATACTAGGATTTGACCAGTATCCAATAGTAACACGATAAGGAAAGAAAAACGTGTGTGTATGAGACCAACCCTGAGTGAAGATAGGGACACCAGGGAGAGCCTTCAAGGAACAGGGACACCATAAACAGTACGTGTATAAAAGTCTGTTGACAGGCAGGATAAGAGACAGGGCGAACGCAGGGAAACAATCAGCTCCCCTGTTTTGATTTGGTGTGATATATGGACATTAGGTGTGAGGCTTACACACGATTGTAATTAATTTTAATTAATTTATTAAAGGTTATAGTTTAATAAGTGCACTCTGTAGAGATTAAAAACATGAATTAATGTGAGTTACTAAATTAAGTACAATTACAAGTTAGTTGTGCCAAGTTAATAGTTATAGAAGGTGGTCCTCAGTGATGCTAAAGAGTTAGTTCCAGGTAATGCACCCTTTAGGCTTATCTTAGGTTAAAGTAGTTGTTGATCTAAGTTTGATGCTAATTGAGCTCAGGCACTTTGTATTATACACTTATCTGATGATCAGGTGCAGTTTAGCAATCTTCCATGTAGGGGTGGTAAATTCCTGGGTCTGCACAGCTAGCTGGCGGTGGGGTCCTGAGAACTCCACTTGCTAGAAGGTCTCCTTCTCCTCTGCGTCATCTTCTTCTGAAGCCTCTGGCCGCGCAGTTGCGTGTGCTTGGTGTTGTTTGTCCCCCGTTGGGGAACTGTACTTTGTCCGCCTTCAGTGGCGTGACGTAATTGAGGGGCGTGTTTGAAGTGCCACGGACTTTTTTCAGCACGGGGATCACTCTGACCGGCGTGCCTGACGACTGAAAGGAGTTCTTTGAAGACCGTCGGCAGAACGGGGAGCCTCTCTCACTCGCAGCACTGCGGAAAGAAACGGCCTACCAGTCGGTCGCCTGTGACAGCATATGGGTAAATTATAAGTTTACATACGTGACCCGCATCCACCAGCCGGTAGTCCTGTGGCGCGATTGTTCTTTGCTGTTTGACCTCCAGTTATCGATCGTGTCCCCGCGCCTCGCGCTCTTATCGGGTCTCAGTGTTCTGTTAGCTGTGGGAGGCTCTTTTGGTGGGGAAGAAGTCTGTATGTTTGATGGTAGCAGTGACTTCAGGCACCAGAGATACTTCTCCCTGCTATGATCTCTGAATCTGCAGTACTTGCAGAGCGGCCTATGATGTTATTATTTATGGACCCAGAGTGTTTTAGAGAGCAAAACAGTCCTAGCAACACCAGCTGTTATCTTGAGTTGTCTGGGAGCCTCTGAGCAGTTTTAAGTGCTGGGGCCAGCAGCATTGAAGCCATGCAGCACATCTATGTATCTTAACTGTTGTGAGCACTGTCTGTGCCCCTCATTAATGGCTGCATGGGCAGAAATTAGCTCCTCTCTCTCTGGTTCCCGCACTTCTCTTATCTTATCTCTGCTCCCTGCTGATTTGATGGAGTCTCCTCACCCTCACAGAGCCAGATGATATCACAGTATGTATCAGGGATTTGCGGGTTGGCAGTCTTAGGTTTCCAGGAGTAGGGAGGAATTCAGACCGTCTTAAGCAGGGAGGAGGGGGAGTGCAGCAGTCACCGAACTGAGGAGAGAGTTCAGAGGCTCTGCAGGCTTTAAGATCCAGATTATCCGGGTCCCTGGTGTTATCAGCTGCAGCTGGTGTATTTTTGATGGCAGATTATGTGTTCTCTGAGGCTGGATGGCTCGGATGGTGGAGTGTGCCAGATAGCTGTGTCAGATGCAACCTCCCTGGTCAGCAGCCATCTTGGATCTGAATACAGCAGATTCTAGTAATAGAACCTTTGTGTTTTTCCCAATTCCATTTGGTGGATGAGGGGTTTTATTCCTGTTTTTTTTTCAGGAGATAGAGTTAAGCTGCTGGGTCAAACGTTGTCACCTTTAGGTGTACCTCTGGGATAAGGGATAACACAGAGTCCTAGTTTTTAAAGGACAGTTCAGGTATTCCTTCCCCTGGAATTTCTATGTAATCCTGTACCCCTCATGACACCAGGCTAGTGCTGGAGCATGCTGAGCTGTCGGTGTGTTAAATGATAGCTCACATATCCAATCTGAGACTGGTAAGTGCTAGTTTCAAGTGTTCCCTGTTTTGTATGAGTACCCAGCTAGTTAGATGAGCAGTTAGTCCAAGATCTCTGCAAATCAAGGCCTTTTGCTTATTGGTGCTTATTAGCTCTGGTCCTCTGTGCCCTGTTTTGATCTATCACTGCCAGACCTATTACCTCCACTGACTATCCGTTTGCATTGTTTGTTTGCTTTAATCTTCTATTATCCTTGTTTTTTAACATTAGACCAATGCCTGATTACACCTTTGCTTATTTCCTTAGACCACAATGTGCTCTCATGGTATCCAACTTTAGAATATTTTATTACTCTGCCTTACAGCTTGTCTGTATAGTTACTAGCATAACACAAACATCTTGCAGTAACGTTTCCATCCTCGTCAATATCTTGTAGTTATGTCCTCTGTCCTGGTTCCCATCCTCATTCTCATCTTATAGTAATGTTTCCCATCCTGTTAATCATCTTGTAGTTATTTCTCCATCCTGGTCAACGTTTTGTAATAATGTCCACATTCTGGTCCCCTTCTTGTAGTATTGTGCCCCCTCCTGGTCCTCCTCTGGGAGTAATGCTGCATCCTGCTCCTCATCTTGACGTTATGTATCCATCCTAGTCCTTATCTTGCAGTAATGTCCAAATGCAGGTTACGTGCCATTAAAAATGTCCCCATTCTGGTCCCTTTCTTGTAGTAATGTCATCATCCTTGACATCATCTTGTTAGAATGTCCCCATCCTGATCCCCTCCTTTTAGTAATGTACTCCATCCTGGTCCTCATCTTGTAGTAATGTCCCATCCTTGTCCTTGACTTGTATTAATGTCCCCATCGTGGTCCTCATCTTGTAGTAATGCGCCATCCTGGTCCCCATATTTCAGTAATATCCCCATACTGCTCCCCAGCTTGTAGTAATATCTCCCATTCTTGTCCCCTTCTTGCAGTAATGTCCCCATTCTAGTCCTCAGCTTCTAGTAATGTCCTCAACCTTGTCCCCTTCTTCTTGCAATAATGTCCCCATCCTGGTCCCCTTCTTGTACTAAAGTGTCTATTCTGATTCTCATAATATAGTAATGTCCCCCATCCTGTCCCCGTTTTTGTTACAATTTCCCTAATCGTGGTCTTTTATTGTGCTGTTCCTCACATACACATAAAAAATGAAGATTCTTTTCACCTGTCTTCCATCCCCTGTTTCCTCTTTTCTGTGCATGCGACATAAAGTGACCATAGACAAAATGACGACCTTTGCCCGCTCCGGGGATGCACATTTAACTGAAAAAAGCATTGATGTTGGCGACGCCTTGGACATGACTGTCAAGGGGTCTACAGTGTTTAAGGGGCTCGTAAGGCAGCCTTAGGGGTTGCATGCATCATGTGGGCCACCATATTTGAGACGCCTAGTTTAGATCAAAGAATGCTCATGTGTTTAAATTGGCTCAGTCAAAACCTAAACTCAAATCCCACTGACAATCTGTGGCAACATTTAAAAATTGCAGATCATGGATATAGATGTTGGAGACCTGCCCCATAAGACCTGCAGTAGTAGCTGCAATGAAAGGAAGTCCTACAATGTATTGACTTTGTGGGGTTGAATACAAATGCATGTTCCAATCCATATAACATTTCCATTTAAACTTTGCAAACACTTTCTACTTATTGCTGGTGTATAAAATACACTTACGTTTATATATTATATATAGAAAGCATGTGTATACTATTTTTGCTGCATTTATTTATTGTAAGCCATTTTTTGAAAAATATACAATTATGCATGTAATCTCAGCACAGAAACATTTTTTCTTTACAATACATCAAAATACAATATATATTTTAATTGTGCCCTTGCTAAGTATCATCCTATTTACTGTGTTGGACAGTTCATAACTTTTCCAGTTCATGGTTGGCACATGCCACATTCATTGGCAAGGAAAAGAGGCATAACCTCATCATAAATCAAATCAGTGTAGTACTTGCTGCAGTGGCCACTGCAATGTCACTGACTTGATTTATGATGAGATTACAGGGCTGATGACTGACATAAAACAGTGTCTCCAGTGATAAAACAGGAAGGGAAAATATTTTACCTCACAGAAAGAGGCAGCTGCGAGCCCCAGTACTGAGTAAATTAACTTCTGCTGTCTCTGCTGGCCAAGAGCACGGATGCAGCCATTACATAGAATACAGCAGGAACACATACAGGTGCAGCTCATTAATACAGAATATCATCAAAAAGTTAACTTATTTCAGTAATTCAATACATAAAGTGAAACACATATATTATAAAGAGCCATTACACACAGAGTGATCTATTTCAAGTGTTTATTTATGTTAATGTTGATGATTATGGCTTACAGCCACTGACAATCCAAGGCTCATTATCTCAGAAAATTAAAGTAGGGAAGATGAAGAGTTAAAAACTGTGCTGCCATATTCCATGATATGTCAAAGGGTAAATATAATATTGATTTATTAGTCAATGCATTGCAAGGCTTCTTGAAAAGCCCTGAAACATGGCAATATGATATTGAAGTGTCCAGAGGAAGTGGCCAGGGAGCCCTGAAACGCATTGACTGATCAATACTATATTCACCCTTTGATGTCTCATGGAATATGGCAGCACAGTTTTTAACCCTTTATCCTCCTACTCTATATGCAGCAGCCGTGATATGCTTTTATAGTTGTTGTGACTCTCACAACCACACAAGGTGAAGCCTCTGATACCTATTTGGGTAATATTTTATCTCTCTGACCCTTCATCCTGCCTACTTTCATTTTCTGAGATAATGAACTTTGGGTTTTCATTAGTTGTAAGCCATAGTAATGAACATTAACATAAATAGATCACTTGAAATATATCACTGCGTGTAATGACCCTATATAATATATGCGTTTCACTTTATGTACTGAAATAAATTGACTTTTTAATGATATCTAATTCATTGAGAGGCACCTGTAAAACAAAGCAGAGGCACATATATAAGATTGTCTCGGCACTGGAATATTTTTTTAATCACGTCCAATCGTGTAACTTATTATTCCATGAGCTATTAGTTATAATCTACTTTGCTCATGAAACAACCATTTTACACATACTGGCCATCTATGTATTTTTGTGCTTTAGGAGATACTACACAAAGCTAGAAATAATGCTCAGAAGAAAGTTTCTTTCAGAAATATACTGTTCAAGTAGGCCCCCAAACGTGTTCTTTCTACAGAATAATAAGACATGCTTCTGTTAAGTGGTAGAAACAACCAGATAACCTAATAGAATTTCTTTTTTTTTCATGTCAGTGATATACAGTGATTTTTCTTGTAGGTCTCAATGAATTACCGTATATACTCGTGTATAAGCCGACCCGTGTATAAGCCGACCCCCCCTACTTTTGCCCCCAAAACCTGGGAAAATCTATTGACTCGCGTATAAGCCGAGGGTGGACCCCAGCACAGGTATACAGCCCCCAGCAGTGGTATACAGGCCCCAGCAGTATGATATACAGCAGCCCCCAGTGGTATATACAGCAGCCCCAGTGGTATTGCAGCCCCTATATACAGCAGCCCCAGTGGTATTGCAGCCCCAGTGGTGTATACAGCAGCCCCTATATACAGCAGCCCCAGTGGTATTGCAGCCCCAGTGGTATTGCAGCCCCTATATACAGCAGCCCCAGTGGTATTGCAGCCCCAGTGGTATTGCAGCCCCTATATACAGCAGCCCCAGTGGTATTGCAGCCCCAGTGGTATTGCAGCCCCTATATACAGCAGCCCCAGTGGTATTGCAGCCCCAGTGGTGTATACAGCAGCCCCTATATACAGCAGCCCCAGTGGTATTGCAGCCCCAGTGGTATTGCAGCCCCTGTATACAGCAGCCCCAGTGGTATTGCAGCCCCAGTGGTGTATACAGCAGCCCCAGTGGTATTGCAGCCCCTGTATACAGCAGCCCCAGTGGTATTGCAGCCCCAGTGGTGTATACAGCAGCCCCTATATACAGCAGCCCCAGTGGTATTGCAGCCCCAGTGGTATTGCAGCCCCTGTATACAGCAGCCCCAGTGGTATTGCAGCCCCAGTGGTGTATACAGCAGCCCCTATATACAGCAGCCCCAGTGGTATTGCAGCCCCAGTGGTATTGCAGCCCCTGTATACAGCAGCCCCAGTGGTATTGCAGCCCCAGTGGTGTATACAGCAGCCCCTATATACAGCAGCCCCAGTGGTATTGCAGCCCAAGTGGTATTGCAGCCCCTATATACAGCAGCCCCAGTGCGGTATACAGCAGCCCCAGAGGGGTATACAGCAGCCCCAGAGGGGTATATAGCAGCCCCAGAGGGGTATACAGCAGCCCCAGAGCTGTATACAGCAGCCCCAGAGGGGTATACAGCAGCCCCAGAGGGGTATATAGCAGCCCCAGAGGGGTATATAGCAGCCCCAGAGGGGTATACAGCAGCCCCAGAGGGGTATACAGCAGCCCCAGAGGGGTATATAGCAGCCCCAGAGGGGTATACAGCAGCCCCAGAGGGGTATACAGCAGCCCCAGAGGGGTATATAGCAGCCCCAGAGGGGTATACAGCAGCCCCAGAGGGGTATACAGCAGCCCCAGAGGGGTATACAGCAGCCCCAGAGCTGTATACAGCAGCCCCAGAGGGGTATACAGGAGCCCCAGAGGGGTATACAGCAGCCCCAGAGGGGTATATAGCAGCCCCAGAGGGGTATACAGCAGCCCCAGAGGGGTATTTAGCAGCCCCAGAGGGGTATACAGAAGCCCCCGCTGTATACAGCAGCTCCCGCTGTATACAGCGGTACCCGGCTGTATACAGCCCTCCCCCCTGGTATACCGGGCCCCCCCTGTGGCAACCTGTAAAGGAAGCGATGATTATACTTATCGGGTCGCTGTCGCCGACGCCGACGCCGCCGCTCTGTCACCGTCCGTCACCGCGCTCCTTCCCGTCTTCATGCTTCCTTCACGGGCGCACAGAAAATGACGTCATTTCCTGTGCGACGGTGAAGGAAGCATGAAGACCAGGAGGAGCGCGGTGACGGACGGTGACAGAGCGGCGGCGTCGGCTACAGCGACCCGATAAGTATAATCATCGCTTCCTTTACAGGTTGCCACAGGGGGGGCCCGGTATACCACGGGGGGTGGGGGGGGGCTGTATACAGACGGGTATATATTTTTTTTTTTTTATGATTACCGTATATACTCGTGTATAAGCCGAGGGGGGACTTTTCAGCACATTTTTTGTGCTGAAAAACTCGGCTTATACACGAGTATATACGGTAAGTTCACAGCAAACATTTCTATGAGATACAACTTTATCTAGAACTAATCAAATGTACCTAGATTATTTTGATTGTATATATTAATTAATATTGTACAGACTGTTGACCAAATTTGTTAAGGAAATGTTGAATGCACAACCTAAATAAACTACCCTTTTTGTTCTTTGGTGGCATCTTAAGCTGTTTAGTAATTGCAATAATGTGATAAGATATAAATTTTATGATATTTTAATGGTGTTAATACTTTACAGTGGAATATAAAGTAATGACACTTGCCAGCAAAGAATAACAAAATTGCACAGCTGTGTATTATACTTGATGAAAAAAACTGCACTATTTATACTTTCAACTTTGCACATTTATATTTACTCACATATTTTTTCTATAAATGAATATGATACATTTTGTTCCAGCATAGTCCACAGTGCTACCATTTTATACAAAGAATCATGGGCGAAAGTGTTGGCTCCCTTGAAATTGTTGCAGAAAATAAAGTATTTCTCTCAGAAAATTATTGCAATTACATATTTTATCATACACATGTTTATTTCCTTTGTGTGTACTGGAACAATACAGAAAAAAAACAAGAAAAAAAGACAAATTGGACATCATTCCCAACTCCCAAAATACAAAATTGTTCACATTTTAGAAAAAACTGTTTACAACTCAGGGGAGTCATAATCAAAATTATTTGTTGGCCCCTTTCCAGTTGCCGGTAAACAACTTTGTTTTAACCAGATAACGAAGGCCCATGGTCTCAAGACGTCCAAAAAAGGATCTGGTCATTAAGGTGGAAATTGGCTCCGTCATTAAGGGGTTAAGCATGTGACCTCATTCAAACTCACCTGTGGCAAGTAACAGTAGTGGGCAACATGAAAATCACACCTGAAACCAGATAAAAAGGGGATTATTTGACTCTTTCTTTGCATTGTGTGTCTGTTAATAGAAAGAGGAAAAGAGGCCTGTCTGAGAACTTGAGAACCAAAATTCTTAAAAAGTATCAATAATCCTAAGGATACAAGTTCATCTCTAGAGATATTGATGTTTCTTTGTCCCTGGTGCAAAACACATTCATGTTTACAACCTATGGGACAGTAGCTAATCTACTTGGACGTTGGTGGCAGATAAAAATTGATGAAAGGTTGCAATACAGGATAGTCTGGATAGTGGATAAGCAGACCCAATCAAGTTCCAAAGACGTTCAAGCTGTTCTGCAGGCTCAGAGTGCATCAGTGTAAGAAAGAACTATCCATTGATATATTTAAATTAAATGAAATGCTATGGTAGGAGACCCAGAAGAACCGCACTGCTGACTCAGAGACATAAAAAGATAGACTGCAGTTTGCGAAAATGTAAGTACGTAAGCCAAAATCTTTCTGGGAAAGCATGTTGTATCATGAGACCATGATAAAGCTTTTTGGGAAAGTACATCATTCTACTGTTTATCAAAAATGGAATGAGGACTACAAAGAAAATAACACAGTACCTACAATCAAATATAAAATCCAAATGAAATTCCAGTAATATAGATGCTTCAGGTTAAACAGCATAAATTTATTTCAAAAACAGTAAAAGCTTCACATGGTACAATCCTCCCAGCTTGACAGCGGGTCACAAGTTTCGACACCCCGGTCTGATGGTTTCCTTTGGATTTCTCATGAAGAGCCTGGGACCAGGGCGTTTCCCTTTGTGGATTTGCTTCAGCCAGTGCAGGTATGGAACTAGCCGGTGAGCTACCCTCCAACCTTCCTTTTCCTATACTTACAATCAAATATTGGTTCAAAGATGTTGTGGGGTTGTTTTGCTGCTTACAGCACTGGGTGAATTGACTGCCATCAGGAAATCAGAAGAGTACCAAAAGGTTGATAGGCTGCAAAGTAGTTTTCAGTGTCCTAGGTGATGGATCTTCATCAGGACAATAACCACAAACATAATTTAGGAAGCATCCAGAAATGGATGGAGACAAAGCACTGGAGAGTTGAGAAGTGGCAGCAATGAGTCTGGATATAAATCCCATTGAACACGTGTGTAGAGATCTTAAAATTGCTTTTGGAAGAAGGCACTGTTCAAATATGAGAGAACTGGAGCATTTTGCAAAAGAAGAGTGATCCTAAATTCCAATTGAGAGGTTTAAGAAGCTTGTTGAGGGTGCCAACAATTTTGTCCACCCATCTTGGGGGTTTTGTGTGAAATTATGTCCGATTTGCCTTTTTTTCTCAGTTTTTTTTGTGTTGTTCTGATACTGTACATGCAAGGAAAACAAAACATTTGCATGACAAAAGAGGTGCATTTGCAATAATTTTAATGGAGAAATACTTCGTTTTCTGGAACAATCTGAATGGTGCCAACAATTTTGGCCGTGACTGTATACATCCAACACTTGTAGTTAACATAAAAAAACAACAAATAGTCATATTAGGCTAGGTTCACATTTGCGTTGTGACATCCATCTGGACGCATGCATTTGAGAGCTGCATTAATGCTATGAACCACTAGCGTTAACGCAGCTGAACGTACCCATAGACCTCTATTGGCAAACGCAATTCAAACGTGATGCCAAAAGTGACCGCATTTGAAAGTTTGCACTTTCGCAAGCGCACAGCTGAATATGGCCAGCCACGTTCAGGTGTGCGCTTGCAAAAGCATGAACTTTCAAACGTGGTCACTTTTAACATTGCGTTTGCATTGCAGTGGTCACCATTTATTGGCAGCAGTTCTCACATGCTATTCTAGACCAATGAGGGATCATAGATAATTTCAGGGGACCCCACCTGCATTGCAATAGGATCAGTGAGGAATGGGTAAGGTGAGTATTATTTATATTATTATTTTAAAGCATTCTGGTTTTGTATAACTTCAAATGGAAGAATCAGACAAAATCTTTAAAGCACCTCTCTAGCATTGTTTTACACTGCTGAAATGGTGTTTGTCATCTAAGGTTCCTGTCCCCGGTCTTATACTCACTGTCCAGCATCTTCTCTTTTTACAAATGTCATTCTGTCTTTCTGCCAACTTGTAACCATGGTTCCTGACTGGACAAAAATCTGAAGTTATCACAAGTTCTCAATACATCTAAATGAAAGCCAGAATGATCCAGAACAAGGCTGTCATAAATTGCATTGTTTAGTGACCTCCGGCATGCTCCGTGAAACAATACTGCCAAGCCTGACGGGAGCGACACATAACAGATGAAGACCCTGAAGGATGAGTATAAGACCATGGGCAGGGGATTTAAAGCACCACTTCAGCGGTAAAATAAAAAAAAATTGCGGGAGTGTTGCTTAAAATGTATCATTGTGACTTCTAATCTGTAACAATTGTAAGTGAAAAGGTTCAAGTTTACATTCTCTTCACGTGACCCCCCGATGCAGCAGCCTCTAATGTCTGGTGATGTCACATGAACTCTTGGAAGTAGAAGTTGACCTGGCATCACCAAGGTGGGATGAAGTCTCTCATAGTGACTGGGCTGTGGACAGAGTTTCCCCACACGTCACAGCCCAGCATCACAGCAGTCTCTCATTGTGACTGTAATTAAGAGATATCCGCTGCACACCAACACTAAAAATTCTAACAAATAAAGAGCTTACTGGATAATGTGTTTTAATGCATAATGTGAACTGGAGCATAAGACATAGTAGAAAACTACTTTAAACTATATACAAGGAATAACATAAGAACTTAGCTGATGTAATGGCCATGACATCAGTGCCCGGTAACCGCGTCAAGGTCTCTCATTTTACCGGGTCCTACTCTATCGCCTTATGTCTGCAGTGTGAACTTGTGTGTATGGGTATATGCCACTAAATGCAATTAAAATCTTGCCTATGGAGGGCGTGTCCAGAACCAAAGTTACAAAAAAAATGTAGAGTCTCATTGTGGTTACAAGGTGGGGGGAGGGTGCGCAGTCCAAAATATAATTGTATATATATATTTTAGAAATGGCTGGCTACACCTCTGTGATGGGTGCTAGCTGGAAAAATACATAACATTAATTAAGAGATATCCACTGCACACCAACACTAAAAATTCTAACAAAGAAAAAGCTTACTGGCTAATGTGTATTAATGCATAGTGTGAACTGGAGCATAATACATAGTAGAAAACTACTTGAAGCTATATATAAGGAATAACATGAGAACTTAGCTGATGTAATGGCCATGACATCTGTGCCCGATAACCGCGTCAAGATCTCTCATTCTACCGGGTAGTACTCTATCGCCTTATGTCTGCAGTGTGAACTAGTTTTCCCGCAAGTCACAGCCCAACATTGTGGCTGTCTCTCCTTCACTGATTTCATTACCAGAGCACAAAAACAGGGAATTTTATGGTGAATTAGGAGGAAATGTTAAATGTGTTTATTCTATATTAAGGAGGCTGAAAAAAGACAAAATATTTGTAAAACAAACACTTAAGATTAATGTGGATTATATTTCATTCAGAGATCTGTCTTATTGCAAGTAAAAGGAGCAAGAAGCACTTCATGTCAAATTAATCTAAGGGCCCTTTCACATCAGCGTTTTTTTCAAATCGCGGCAAATGCGGTGAAAAAAACGCATCTGCTGCGATTACCGCATACCGGCTGCACTTGCGGCACAGTTGCGGCGCGGTTGCGGTAAACGCCATACAAGGTATAGGCGGACTTTCAGCAAGTGCGGTTTTGGCACTTGCGGCAGGTGCGGCCGCGAAAAGAAACGCAGTCAGCCGCGGTTTTTTTCGCGGCCGTACCTGCCGCAAGTGCAAAATCGCACTTGCCGCACCTGCCGCAAGTCCGCCTATACCTTGTATGGCGTTTACCGCAACCGTGCCGCAAGTGCAGCCGGTATGCGGTAATTGCGGCAGATGCGTTTTTTTCACCGCATCTGCCGCGATTTGGAAAAAACGCTGATGTGAAAGCACCCTGAGGGTATGTGCACATCAGTCGTTTTGTGGGCTGTTTTTGAACGTTTCCGCTGAGTTTTATGTTAATTTATGTTAATCCTAGCCACCGGTTGGATTAACATGCTAGTCAATGGAGTTTAGAAAACGCTGTCTACATTAGATCGGTTTTTTTTCTGGTCGTTTTCAGTTTATTCACCGGTTTTCCACCGGTTTTCAAAGATAGAGCAAATGACTTCTTTTCAGCGTTTTTCCAGCGGTTCCAGCTGAACAAGTGCACCAAAGACCAGTCTGGAAATCGCTAAGAAAAACGCCGGGGAAATCGCCAAGAACACGCTGGACAAACACTTATAACCCGATCGCAAATCGTTAGCAAAACGCTAACAAAACGAGGGACACTGCCGAGTTCAGAAAACTCAGTTTCTGCCATTCTCCACCGGTTCCCGGCTGGTCTGCAAAGATGCAAAAACGACTGATGTGCACATACCCTTAGTCATTTAAGAATAGTTTGTGTATTTCTCTGAATCATCTGTTCCTATTTGAAAAATATTGAACTTTATACACTAATTTACATTTTTTCTGTAACCAAATATATATATTTAGAGAGTTAGTAAAGTGAAAATAATGTGGTGCATTTTGTCAAATCTACTATGCGATATTAACTGGCTTGTAAACATTTAGTGTCAGGCACTGTGCACACTCAGCATTTTTTAATGCTTTTTTTGTGCTTCTCTAGAGCAGTTTTGTCACAAAACTGCATGGAAATCCTAATCTTTACACCAGCAAAGTCAATGAGATTTCTGAAGTGTTGTGTACATAATCATTTTTTCCTTGTAGCATGTCAAATCTTGCAGCGTTATTCATGTTTTTTGGGCTCTTTTCTGCCAGAAGATACAGTTTTGGTGTAAAAATGTCTGCAACTAATTATTCAACATGTGCTAAAAGAAGATACCTGCATATGTTCCTCATTTCATTCAAATCTATGGGGAAGATCCGCAAAATAAAATGCATCCTTACCATAAGAGAAATTAACATGTTGCAGATTTTTATTTTATTTTTTAAAGTTAGTTTACACTACTTAAAATACCAAACTGAGCATGAGATTAATATAAATGTCATCCGCTTTGCTAGAACTGTAAGTGATTATTAGATTTTTTTGTGCTGCGCAAATATGCTTCATAAAAATGCACCAAATAATCACTGTAGGAGCACAGCCTGAAACAAAATAAGTACCAAATGTTTTGGGTTTTTTAACAGATTTATTTAAAATAGTTCCCTCAGACCTCGTCTTAAGGTCCCGTTACACGGTACGAGATCGTGAACGATATCGCTCAAACGTCACTGGTTTGGAGTCATTGAAACGACATCATTAGGACGTCGTTTCGTGTAAAACCGAGATACCACTGCGATAAATTGTTTGATCGCTAAATGAACATGTTCTCAAATAAAACGATCCTCGATCAGTCAACCTGCAGCATCGTTGTGCGTGACACCGTGATAACGATGTTGTTAATGACAACAGTGAACAACTGTTGTTCACTGGGTTGTGCGAGCGATAGCTGGTCGCTACATCGTTGGTGCATCGTCCACAATATCTATACGTGTAACATCTCACCAACGATGTCATGAAGATGTCCTAACGACCAAGATCGTTGGTGATATCTTAATGACATTGCAGCATGTAACGGTACCTTTAGCCTCTCATACAGCCAGATCAGAATTCCCACACGTTATACTGATGAGCGGCAGTCACCCCGAAACGCAGCATCTGCAGTTTGGGTTTCTGATCTGGCACAAATCCTAAGTCATATTTAAAGGCTTGTTTTTTAAGAGTTGATTATGACTTCAAGGATTGCTACCTTTATTGGGTGGCAATAGAGTTTTCCACTTCCTCACTGAAGTGACAATTTGCTTATTCCAAATGAGGCGGTCGACAGGGTAGGGGATATTCGGATACCAGGGCTGATGGCGACTTGTATGGGGGATAACGGCTGGTCGGTTTCCGATCCCGTGCCCTGGACCCTCAATGGCGGGGATGGTGGGGGATGAAGGGAATTGGTTACGTGACGCCACCTGTGGTACCTGGTAACGTGTATACCAGTGCTGCGGCTGGCCGCTGAGGTGATGAAGGTGCATCTCAGTGTAGAACAGCTCCCCACAGGTAGAGCTTACCTCAGGGCAGCGGGGATGGATGAGGGGAGTCATAGTAGCGTCTCTGCGGTCAACGCTGTGGGTAGTGGCAGTTAAGCAGGCGCACACGCACAGTAGTCTTTGTTTCGGTACCTTTTACTGATGACCGGTAACAGGTACAGTCCAGGTAACCAGGTCCTCGGTGCAATTTGGGACTTTCACCTTGGAGAATTGTGAGGCCTCCTCTGTCACTGTGTATGGTGGTTTGGGGTAAGTTCTGCCTATAACTGAACTCGCCGCTTCTTCTTCCCTCCCAGGGCTTTACTCTATAACCGACAATGAGGTCCTTCTGTGGGGTCCCTATTCTCCTCTTGGCCCCTGGTCCTGTACTTGGTCAGGTTCAAGTGTCTCTTAAGGTACCTTTACACGCCGCCACTGTTGCTAGCAACAGGTATCCACCGCACGTGCACGCGCACGTTTTTAACAGTGGTTACCGATCGCTAATGCCGCATATAGACGCCGCCATTGCGATGTCCACAGAAGGTATCTGCGTTCCCCGGAAGTGCCGACAGCTCCTGCAGCTTACTTCCTGTTGAATACCTCCCCTGGTTTACACGCTGCTACCACAAATGAATATGGGCGTACGTCTTTCGCGCCGCAAGTACATAGGCGTGACAGAGTTGTGTATTCCGTGACGCTCATATGCTGATTGGACAACGCAATAGCATCATGATTGGCCAGCCTGTGCAGGAATGGTTACAGAGTAGCACCCTCCAATGATCCTGATGGGGCGTGGTGTCCATGACGCTGTGGCACACCCCGGGGAAATCACTAGGGGACGCAACATCCATGCCTGTGCCCCGTTTAGACGCCGCTACCATGGCAATTGTGTCTTTGTGTTGCCTTCGGTTTTTGAGCACGGCTCAGCAACAGGTATCTGAGTCCACTACGGGACACAGGAAGGCATTTCCCTATTTACACGTCGCCATTTCGTAGCAATTTCATAGCAACAGTCATAACTATCCCCAATGCCAGGCAGTTGCTACCTTTCAGTGGAGGCGTGTAAAGGGGCCCTAAAGGTACCTTTACTTGTTTTCTTCAGGGGGTTAATTCCTCCTGGTCCTTCTGGGCTTTTCCTGCTGCACTGGATGCTTAGCAGTGTCGGACTCCAGTGTCCGGGTAAACTACAGGGAAGCTTAGTTTGTTCCATTTCTTCTTTCTCCTATTCCTCCAGAGTGCAGCACAGCTGGGTCAGTGTTCCCTGGTCCTGGGCCTCATTTTATCCCAGCGACCAGCTCTTTCACTCCTGCTCTCTCCACTCACTGGAACTAACTTCACTAACTGAAACTAACTAACTAACTGACTCCTCCCCTCAGGCCTGGATCTTTTATAGGGGATCTAGCTTAAGGCAGCCAGTAAAGCTCCCCTTCAGGTCTGGGGTGGAAGGTGTTGTGTGCTATGTGTACCAAGGTGTAAATGCCTCCTTGCACTGGTGGATCCTGTGGCAATCCACTGCAGGGGTGCCACACAAATACTAATTGTCATGTGAAGCCTTTGGGACAACTGAGGGAATATGGGAATGTCAGTTATAAGGATTTCTAAATCTAGCTGTATGAGTCATATGCGATGCTAAAAATAATTTAGTTTAATAAAGCACATGTACAATATAGATAGAAATATCCTTAATGTAGGAATAATATTGCCCTGACTCGCTGTTACTGGAAGATCATAGAATAATAACCATTTGCCATTTATTGAATCTCACAGCAAGAAGCAGAAACATTTGCAGAATTGTCATGTTCTTGATTTATACATTTTAGTATTAGTATTTTTTGCACCTTTTTATATTAAGCAACAACTCTATAATGGTTCATACTAAGCAGAGTGAAGGATATTGTAATGTAATTGTGATCAATAATTGAACACCATCCATTCCAAAATGACTAGGATAAAATTAGATCACTTATCTTATTTTTAATGAACAAGGCAAGATAAAATCAAAATAAAGCTGCAGCAAGATGAAGGAACAAATATAGTTGTATAAACTTTTGGCACTTCTCAATAGCTAAATGGAAAATACTTATTTTTTTATTTGTTATATTTTATTTGAAAGCAATCATATTAGTTGCCCTGAAATATTTAATGCTCCTTTCTAGGTAATGCTTTTCATGCCATTGTACAACCATGTATATAAAGAAATAAAATTGTGTTTGAAGTTGAAGCATTCTGTACAGAGGTAGACTGCTTTCATGCGCAGTATTTTAATTAGTAGTTTGCATTAGTATTTGTAAGTCAATTTCTGGAGTGGAAACAACACATGAAAAAAGTATAATGGAAAAAGTGGAATGAAAATAATGAGCTCAAAGCAAACATTTTAGACAATAGAACCATATACTTAAAGATTAGTGGGTGAAGAAAAGAATATAATACGGAAAATCAACTGATTGAGATAGAGGGAGGAAAAGAGAGACAGAGAGAGGAGAGATCAGAGAGAGAGTGAACTGCATTTCAGTTGGAATTTTTTTATAAATAATTGAGAGTCCTCATTGATTGATACCTTTTAATGAATTAAGAAAAAATGATTTCAGCTCACCACTTTGACGGACTTTTAAGATACTTCAGCATGGATGTAGCCCCATCCAGGCTAAACACAGCTACAGTATATCCAAGCAAAACAATTGTTTCCAGCAAACGTTAAAGGAACAGTGGTAGACCTTTTTTTGCAAAAATATCTTCAATATTTAATGAATCCAGACATGTTATATGTATACACTAAAAGAATTCAACCGCTTACCCCCTAATACTACACTTTTCAGCGGATGCCTTTATCAAGCTTCATCCAGCTTGATAAAGGGATCTGCCGAAACATGTAGTTTAGGGCACGGACACACTGGCGTGAAAGTCAGACAACTGCAATGCATGATTTACTTGCATTGCAGTCGGACCAATGTTATTTAATGTCAGAGAGCACATTGGCGAGTGTCAGATACTTTTTTCTCATCCGGATAATGGACAAGAAACAAACAACAGTATGCGATTCACGCACAAGACTCGTCAATGCAAGTATATAGGTCTGAAAAAATCACGGACCACATACGGACCATCCAAGTCGGAAACAATTTTTTCACAGTTGAAACCCTCTGCAGCTCATAATAAGTGCTGATAAGGAGGTGTCACATGACTACTCAGGAAGTAGAAGGTGGCAGAAATTTGAGAACTGTTGGACGGAAGCCCCCACAGATCCTACACAGCATGGCCTACAATATAAATGTGGAAATGCTGATCATCCTGGTCCAGGAGAGGCAAGAGTTGTGGGACCCTAGAGACTAAGGGTATGCGAACAGTTGAAAGAAGGATGCCTTCAGGAAGTACATCACCAGACAACTTTTCCCCTGTTTAGACAACAGTTCGCGGGACACCCAGATAAACCTTGGTAATGTATGATTCTTCACAATTTGATAATCAACTGTAATTGGACTAGAGGGATCATTTGACAATCGGTGCTATATGTACAAATGGTAATCAATGGGTTTTTACATTATGCAATGGACATGGTAGCTAAGCGGTTGCGAAGTTGCAGTGAACAATACTGGTGGGAGCTCTGCTGCGCCAAAGAAGAGGGTGTACATCTATTTTCAATGCCTATCTTTCCTTGCACCTGTGATGCACTTGAAACCATATGTTTTTTTTTTTTTTTCAAATTTCTGGCCATGATAAGTGTGGATTTGCAAACACAAGTGCAGTCATTGTTGTTCTTTGTTCAAACATAGAACTGACAACAACTTGAGGAACACTTCTGCCTCTGAGTCTGAGCCCCATGTTAATGAACCTACTGAGTCTAGTGATGAATGGTGTGGGCCCTTCGCTGTCCCACGAAGAACCCCTGCCATCATCGGGTACTGGTGTCCCGGAGTTGCGGTCATCTGAGGAGCCATCACAGAGGCCACCATTGTCATCTGCCCAACCCCAGCCACCAGGGGAGCAAGGATAAAGTGCAACAGCCACCTTGCCCAGGGCAAGGTCACCCCTTTTCTCACCAGTGATACGTCGCTCAAGGCATCGGAGGCAGTTGTCATCCACAAACCTCCGGCGCGACATGGACATGGGGGTCTTGCAGTGCCTTGCGAGGACTGTGAGTGATGATGGGAAGGAAGCCTTTGCACGGGGCGTCAGTAGAGAGATACCGTGCCCACTGATGCTGTGTGCAAGGGCTGCCATCCAAATAGTGCTGGATGCTTGTGTGCCACAAAATCATCCACCATTGGTCTTCAACATGCTGGAGCAGTGGCAGAACTCTCCTGATAATTTACTTGACAGGACCAACACCCAGCACCGATCAGTACCAACAAGTAGGTGGAGGAACAGTAGCGAGTTAGCCACTGGAACACTAAGTTGGGCGAGAGAATCGATCGAGGATTCCCTGGAGGTAGGATGCACAGGAGGGAGTTTCCCTGGAGGGTGGATAAGGGAATGATCCCCAAGCAGATAACCCTAAGACTGGAAGTGGAGAGACTGAAGGAGCCTGGTGAGTCTAAGTAAACTTGGATCACTGGAAGGCTAGGCCAGGACAGCCAGAAAGCCGGCTCTGTAGATGTGACTGGGGAAACTACATGACCCTAAACACAAGACATCCCGGGTGCTCTATGATCCGTGACCTAACTACCACTACGGAGTAGGACAAAGCCATCGTACTTGGGCTAGTGACCTGAGTAAGGGGACTATTCACTACAGAGCCCGTGATGGCCAAACTGAACCCCTAGGTGAGGACGGGTACAGAACTGAGAGAGGCCTGAATGGTACCTTCAGGGGAATGACACAGAGGAGCCGTCTAAGCTGCAGTGAGAACTCAGGCCCGGAGCTGTGGTGGTGGTGGGAAAGAACTGTGACTGTTGTAAACTGTGTTGCCGTGCCACCAGTAAAGTACACAGTCAGCTCAAAATGTGTGTGAGACTGTTATTCCCATGGCCTCCAGTACCACCTCTATGCCGACGACACCCAAATCTACCTGTCCGGCCCTTTCATCACCTCCCTACTCTCCAAAATCCCAGAATGCCTTTCCGCCATCTCATCCTTTTTCTCTGCTCGCTTCCTTAAACTCAACATGGACAAAACTGAATTCATAGTCTTCCCCCCAAGAAATTCCCCCCCCACTTCCCAACCTATCCATCTGCGTCAATGACTGCACCCTCTCCTCAGTCCCCCAAGCCAAGTGCCTTGGGGGTAATCCTTGACTTCTCCCTATCCTTCAAGCCCCACATTGAGGCCCTCACCACATCCCTCCGGCTCCAACTCAAGAACATCTCACGGATCCGCTTCTTCCTCACCCACGACACTGCTAAAACACTCATTCATGCTCTTATCATCTCCCGCCTTGACTACTGCAACTTCCTTCTCAATGGCCTCCCTGCTGACTCCCTCACACCTCTCCAGTCTATCCTCAATTCCGCTGCCTGACTAATCTAACTGTCCACCCGCTACTCCCCTGTCTCCCATGTTGCATTTCTGGTGCGGACGAGACTGGGTGATTTGTGCGCAGGCTTCCGCTTGCGCACAGATCACATATGGCAGTGGGTGGGTGCGCATGGTCATGCGCAGTCAAGCGCAGCACCGTGCGCTCCCATTATAAAGATAGGGGCTTGCGGTGCTGCGGTCACATTGCGGCTCCCTCCGCAGAACGCTGCGGAGGGGAACGCAAATGTGAAGGCACCCTTACTGTGATTGTTCAAAAATGAAAAAACATCAGAGATGTCAGAGAGTTTAATCCTTTTAAGATGTGGTTAATTTTCATTTTTGTTTTAGTTTTTTCCTCCTCTTTTTCTTAGAGCCATAATCTTTTTATTTTCTGTCCGCATAGACATGTGAGTGTTTATCTCATTCAGGGCAAGATTTACTTTTGAGTAACACCATTACGTTTACTACATTGTGGAAAAAATTCCAAATGTGGATAAATTGTGGAAAAAATGCAATTCTGACATGTTTGTTTGAAAACTGTTTTTACGGTGTACATTTTGTCAAAAAAATGATTCTCCTCATCAGTATAATTATTAAGATACCAGTCCAAAATTGGGATGGCTTGTGTCGATATTTTTAACTCCTTCAGGACATCAGGACAATTTTGGAAAAATAAAATTGGGGGTAGGAAGCTATAAGGGTTCAAAGTTCAACAGCAATTTTTCATTTCACCAGGAAAATTTACAAAACCATTTTTTTAAGTGACTACCAAAAATACAACGAAGGCCCTTTTTTTATTTCTAGAACTAATTTTAGGAAAAAAAATGACGTGGGTCTCTGCCATATTTTTGGCCAAGCCAGGTGCAACCTGGCAGCTGGGACCTGGAATCCTCAGCATGGAGAAGCCCAAGCGTTCTGGGCCCCCCATGCTGTAAATTGCATCCCGCAGCCACCCGAGAAAATGTCAAATTCATTTTCTGGGGCTGTACCCAGGCTCTTCCAGTTGCCCTGGTGCCAGTGGCAAACTGGGTAATAAAGGGGTTAATGGCAGCTTTTTTATTGGCAGCTGGCACTAAGCCCGAGATTCATAATGTCGGGCAAATGTTAGACCCGGCCACTAGGAATCTCTAGTAAATAGTCAAAAAATACACCACACAGAGAAAAATCTTTTTATTTGAAAAAAAAAACACAAACAAAATTCAGACTCCATCTTTATTATAAAGATCTGACGTAGTCCACAACGAAGACCCCACGACACTCGATTGCCTCTGCTACATCCAGAGATTGCAGCAAGGAATCAAGTGCCCTCTTCCTACATTCTCTCGGTCAGCGTTATGGTGCACTGTATGGCAATGATCTGTCATACAGTGCACCATGACTATGATCCCAGAGACTACAACAAGAGGACACTTGATCCCTTGTTGCACCCATCCATCCACCCATGCATCCATCCATCCACCCATGCACTCATCCATGCATGCACCCATCCACACATGCACACATCCATCTATGCGCACATCCATCCATGCACGCATCCACGCACACATGCACTCATCCACGCACACATCCATCCATGCACACAACCATGCATGCACACATCCACGCACACATCCACGCACGCACACATCCATATACGCACACATCCACACATGCGCACACACATCCATGCACGCAGATATCCATGCATGCAGAGACATCCACACATGCAGAGACATCCACGCACACATCCATGCATGCACCCATCCATGCACGCACCCATCCATCCATGCACGCACACATCCATCCTTGCACACATCCATGCATGCATGCACACATCCATCCATGCAAAAGCCATGCATGCACACCTCCATCCATGCACACATCCATGCATGCACACAACCATGCATGCACACATCCATCCATGCATGCACACATCCATCCATGCAATAGCGATGCACACACACATCCATGCACGCACACATCTATGCACGCACACATCAATCCATGCACACATCCATCCATGCATACACACATAAATCCATGCACACATCCTTGCATGCACACATCCATGCATGCACACATCAATCCATGCACGCATCCATGCATGCACACATCAATCCATGCATGTACACATCCATCCACCCATGCATGCACCCATTCATCCATCCATCCACCCACCGATGCATGCACCCATCCATCCACTCATGCACCCACCCATTTATTCATCCATGCACCCACCCATCCATCCATCCATCCACCCATTTGCCCTGGAGAGGAGGAGGGGCCCACACCAGAGCAGAGGAGGCTGACCGGCGGGAGCACCAGCGGATGCAGCCCACCGAGAGAGGTAGGGGGGCGACAGGACACAGGGCTGACCACGAGAGGCTGGAGGTGGGGGGCTGGACAGATGGGGGCTGGACAGGTGGGGTGCGGGGATGAGCAGGGAGGGGCTGATAAGGCTGACCGGCAGGTGCAGCCTGCCAGCAGATAGATAACAATAGGGGGCAGATGGGAGGCATGGGGGGCCCCTGATGAGCCCTGGAGTGGGAGGGGGCTGAGGAGGGGGAGGGCACCTGCAGACCCGCCCCTCCAGATCTGATTGGAGAGCTCCAATCAGATCTGGTGGGGTGAATCGCTCTGATAGGCAGTTTCACTTTCAACTGCAAATCAGAGTGACTTTAGCCAAGAGGGGGGCTAATCCACCCCCACAGGGCTAAAGTATAGGTCCTTGCGATCCTGCAGCTCTGGTGACTTGTCACTGAGCCGGTCACTGGAGCTGCAGTACCGCAAACAAACCATGACATTGTAGAGACGTCATGGGTCGGGAACGCACCAACTTCCATGACGACTCTATAATGTCAAAGGTCGGGAAGGGGTTTAAGACCCATAGCATTTTCAATTTTCTATCAATGGAACTGTGTGATGGCTTATTTTTTGCAAGGCAAAACAATGTTTTTTATTAAAGTGAACCTGTCAGACAGTTCAGACCCCTTACCTATCAATTCCTGTCCCTGCAGCTTGCTACTACATACATCTGTAATCATCCCTGTCTAACCTAAATGTGAGGTATAAATGTGGGAAAAAAGTGATTTACAGCTTAAATTTTTCCCCCATTCTGAGGACGTGCCTAGACGTATGGACGACCTGAGGGCAATGGGTGGGTGGTCTCTCCGGGTTCATTCTCCCTGCTGGTATCATGCCCAGGTGGGCGTGATAATGTAATTCTTAAGTGCACTGGTATCATGCCCAGGTGGGCGTGATAATGTAATTCTTAAGTGCAGTCCCGATTTCAAATTCATGGGCTCCTCCTTCCGGGTATGACGGGTGGTCACGTCATTTCCAGTCCAAAGCATTGTCGGGGATTGTTGGCTGCACAGGCCAGCTTCAGAATGTGCACTGTGCATGATCCAGAGCTGGTCTGTACAGCCAATAATCCCCCACAATGCATTGGACTGGAAATGACGCGACCACAGTGTCATACCCGGAAGGAAGACCCCATGAATTTGAAATCGGGACCGCACTTAAGAATTACATTATCACACCCACCTGATACCAGCAGCAAGAGGAGGGAGAACGGACCTGGATAAACCACCCATCCATTGCCCACAGATCGCCCACATGTCTAGGTATGCCATAAGAACAGGGGAAAAATTTAAGCTATAAATCACTTTTTTTCACATTTAGATTAGACAGGGATTATTAGGGATGTAGTAGCAAGATTCAGGGACAGGTAGTGATAGGTAAGGGGTCTGAACTATCTGACAGATTCACTTTAATATCATTTTGGGATGGATAAAACATTTTGATCGCTTGTTACAGCATTTCTTGCGTTATTGCAGTAAGAGAAAAAAATAATTTGGGCATTCATGATTTTTTTTTGTTTATGTTATATTTTCTATAGATTGGACTTTTTTTAACATAGCGATACCACATATGTATATATATATTTTTTTCTATTAATTTTTAGTTGGGCAAAATTGTTAATTTGAACTTTTATGTTTTTTTTTTTTTAATTTTTCACTTTTTTTATAGTCACCTCAGTGGGCTCTAATCTGCGATCATCTTATCACTTGTGTTATATACAGCAATGCCAAAGCATTGCTGCATATATTGAAAATCACAGTCTGTTCTGAAGCCTGGCCACAGGCAGATTTCAATGGAGCTATGACATGCAGTGAGGTTTTCAGCAGACCCTATGCTGTCATAGCTACCCATTGGCAACCTGCGATAACTTCAAAGGTGTGTCAAAGGAAGGTAAAAATGGCATGCCCTATGCCTGGAACATGTTAAATCCCGCTGTCAAAAAATTATTTTCAAGGCTAGGATCGTTGGAGGGACGTTTTTGGGAAGCCTGCGTTAATGCTAGGCGTTTTTTTTTGTTGCCATTTTGTTGACAAATTAACGCTAGCGTTAAAGCATGCGTTTCCCATATTGTCCCATATTAAAAAGACGCATGCATTTTTTCAAAAGCACCCAAAAATGCTGCTAGCAGTGTTTTTTGTTGCTAAAGCAAAAATGCATAGCGTCAAACACATTGCACATTTGCAATACGTTTTTTGCATTGGAGCATATGGACCCGTTAAAGCATGCGTTTTTCACAAATTTCACAATAAAAAACATTTAGCTTTTAGAGGATCCATGACGCTAATGTGACCCTAGCCCAGAGGTCCCCAACTCCAAGCTTTGAGGGCCGCCAGTCATGCAGGATTTCAGGATTTCCTTAGTATTGCACAGGAGTTAAAGTGATCAAATGCACAGGTAATGATTCCAACCCCTGTGCAATACTAAGGATATCCTGAAAACATGTACTGTTGGCGGCCCTCGAGGCCTGGAGTTGGGGACCCCTGCCCTATCCTAAGAGAATTGTTTGGGATCATAAAACTTTATACAAAATATCTTCATGGTATGAACTACAAAAATTACTCTTTATATCTTTATTAATTATAATGCAGTGGTTGTATCATTTTTCTTTGTATGTATCTTTTCTTTGCATTTTTCTTTGTGAGCATTTTTGCACTTGAAATGAACAATTAATTTCAGATAATTGTATAAATCTGTGATTGATTGAATCTTTTCTATTATTGGCTATATTATGTTTTTAAACTTTGTAACATAATGCATTGTATCTCAAAGAATAAGGGCACATAGCCAGAAATGCTTTGAGAGGTGTTTCCAAGCTGTCATGGTTTGTTTTGCTAAAGAAATATGAAGAATTTAAATTTTTGAGACTGACCTTTCATCGATTAATATGTCATACGAGAGTCACAGCATTTTGGTTTGAAACTCAGAATATTTTGGACAAGGTGAATGAATCCAGGTCACAATAAGGCAGCGCACCGCCATAGAACTAATGTTAAAGCTTTCAGGACCATAGATAGCGCAGATACAGTACGCACATTACGTACTGTATCTCCTCCACAGGAAGGAGCCGCCGACTTCAATTCATAAATTAGTAAAAGCCGACAATAGCTGGCAATACAGTAATACACATAATTAACCCTTCATATGCTGTCCCATATGGTCACCATGTCTCTAGGGAGGGTGGGCACTCCCTGGAGACATGTTGCCCACATCTATTATTAACATTAACCCTTTGTTCATCCCTGCGGTAGCAGAGATGAAAAAAGCATACGGCTTTCATTTGTGCCTTGCTTATGGGCTCCCATAGCAAGCTTGCTGCAGTTTGCAAACAGCTCCGAAAACTGCAGCCTGCATGTTTTTGAGCGGTAACCAGATTGCATGTAGTGCAATCCGGTTTTATAATGGGTTCCTATGGGCTGCGGATCCTGATCCGGTTTTGAGCATTTTTACAGCTCAAAACCGGAACAGGATCTGCATTTGCTACCGCAGGTGTGACCCCAGTCTAATAACCTTATCCATCTTTACCTGACTATGATTCAGCTTTTAACATTCCTAAGTATATTTAGAATGTTATTATGCCATGCATGTTTAGTACATAACTACATATTTGGGACCATCTAGTCACTGCACTAATGCATGACTACTTACTTATCCATAAATAACTGTTTGTTGCTATATTTTTTTTCTGCCCTACATATATCAATGTCTATGTTTCCCTTCTCTTTTATTGGTTCTTCAATATCGACCTCATATATTCTCAATATATCTGTAATATTTATGGTCATTTTTGTGCAATAAATTCCTTATTATTTTTTGATACTTTTAATTTTAATACTTTACAATATTAAATATGTATATATATGGCTATCTATTTACATATTTTTAGCTATGCCTAGAGTGTTTTACTTCAATAATTTCTAGGGCACATTCCTATGCTTACCCTGTTTCAGCTGTTCCAACATTATCATATCAGATCACATGTCACACTCATGCACTGGTAAAACATGTCCCTTTGGATGTTATTACACTTGGGAAAATACCTAAATAACTAAAAATATTGGAAATTTGGGAAAAATTTGGAAAGTTTCAACATTTTCAAGCTTTTAATTTGTAGTCTCTTAAAACAGAGAATTGCGTAATGTAAAACAGCATATAAATAGCATTTCCCACATGTCTACCTTAAATCAGCACAATTTTTGAAACATCATTTTTATTTTAGGAAGTTAGAGGGGTTCAAAGTTTATCAGTAACTTCTCATGTTTTCAACAAAATTTACAAAACCATTTTTAAGGACCACACTTGAAGTGATTTTGATGAACCTACAGTTAGGGCCAGAAATATTTGGACAGTGACACAATTTTCGCGAGTTGGGCTCTGCATGCCACCACATTGGATTTCAAATGAAACCTCTACAACAGAATTCAAGTGCAGATTGTAACGTTTAATTTGAAGGGTTGAACAAAAATATCTGATAGAAAATGTAGGAATTGTACACATTTCTTTACAAACACTACACATTTTAGGAGGTCAAAAGTAATTGGACAAATAAACATAACCCAAACAAAATATTTTTATTTTCAGTATTTTGTTGCGAATCCTTTGGAGGCAATCACTGCCTTAAGTCTGGAACCCATGGACATCACCAAACTCTGGGTTTCCTCCTTCTTAATGCTTTGCCAGGCCTTTACAGCCGCAGCCTTCAGGTCTTGCTTGTTTGTGGGTCTTTCCGTCTTAAGTCTGGATTTGAGCAAGTGAAATGCATGCTCAATTGGGTTAAGATCTGGTGATTGACTTGGCCATTGCAGAATGTTCCACTTTTTTGCACTCATGAACTCCTGGGTAGCTTTGGCTGTATGCTTGGGGTCATTGTCCATCTGTACTATGAAGCGCCGTCCAATCAACTTTGCAGCATTTGGCTGAATCTGGGCTGAAAGTATATCCCGGTACACTTCAGAATTCATCCGGCTACTCTTGTCTGCTGTTATGTCATCAATAAACACAAGTGACCCAGTGCCATTGAAAGCCATGCATGCCCATGCCATCACGTTGCCTCCACCATGTTTTACAGAGGATGTAGTGTGCCTTGGATCATGTGTCGTTCCCTTTCTTCTCCAAACTTTTTTCTTCCCATCATTCTGGTGCAGGTTGATCTTTGTCTCATCTGTCCATAGAATACTTTTCCAGAACTGAGCTGGCTTCTTGAGGTGTTTTTCAGCAAATTTAACTCTGGTCTGTCTATTTTTGGAATTGATGAATGGTTTGCATCTAGATGTGAACCCTTTGTATTTACTGTCATGGAGTCTTCTCTTTACTGTTGACTTAGAGACAGATACACCTTCACTGAGAGTGTCCTGGACTTCAGTTGATGTTGTGAACGGGTTCTTCTTCACCAAATAAAGTATGCGGCTATCATCCACCACTGTTGTCATCCGTGGACACCCAGGCCTTTTAGAGTTCCCAAGCTCACCAGTCAATTCCTTTTTTCTCAGAATGTACCCAACTGTTGATTTTGCTACTCCAAGCATGTCTGCTATCTCTCTGATGGATTTTTTCTTTTTTTTCAGCCTCAGGATGTTCTGCTTCACCTCAATTGAGAGTTCCTTTGACCACATGTTGTCTGGTCACAGCAACAGCTTCCAAATGCAAAACCACACACCTGGAATCCACCCCTGACCTTTTAACTACTTCATTGGTTACAGGTTAACGAGGGAGACGCCTTCAGAGTTAATTGCAGCCCTTAGAGTCCATTGTCCAATTACTTTTAGTCCCTTGAAAAAGAGGAGGCTATGCATTAGAGAGCTATAATTCCTAAACCCTTTCTCCGATTTGGATGTGGAAACTCTCATATTGCAGCTGGGAGTGTGCACTTTCAGCCCATATTATATATATACCGTATATACTCGCGTATAAGCCGAGTTTTTCAGCCCAAAAATTGGGCTGAAAAGTACCCCCCTCGACTTATACGCGAGTCAGTGCTGTATACCGATGTATACATCGGTATACAGCAGCCCCCGCATCCCCAGTAATGCAGGGCCCCCCCAGCCTGACTCCGGTCACCTGTAAAGCAAACTATACTTATCAGTGTCCCGCTGTCCCGCGCCCGCCGCTGCTGACATCCGCGATCCTCCATCTTCATGCGTCTTCTTCCTGTTTCTGTGCTCGTCGCAGGCAATGACGTCATTCCCTGCGACGAGCACAGGAAACAGGAAGAAGACGCATGAAGATGGAGGATCGCGGATGTCAGCAGCGGCGGGCGCGGACAGCGGGACACTGATAAGTATAGTTTGCTTTACAGGTGACCTGAGTCAGGCTGGGGTTCCCTGCATTACTGGGGCTGCCTGTATACTACCGCTGGGGCTGCTATACACTACTACTGGGGCTGTATACACTACCACTGGGGCTGCTATTTACTACCACTGGGGCTGTATATACCTCTGGGGCCCTGTATACTACCACTGGGGCTGTATAAACCACTGGGGCTGTATATACTGCTGGGGCCCTGTATACTACCACTGGGGCTGTATATACTGCTGGGGCCCTGTATACTACCACTGGGGCTGTATATACTACCACTGGGGCTGTATATACCTCTGGGGCCCTATATACTACCACTGGGGCTGTATAAACCACTGGGGCTGTATATACTGCTGGGGCCCTGTATACTACCACTGGGGCTGTATATACTACCACTGGGGCTGTATATACCTCTGGGGCCCTGTATACTACCACTGGGGCTGTATAAACCACTGGGGCTGTATATACTGCTGGGGCCCTGTATACTACCACTGGGGCTGTATATACTACCACTGGGGCTGTATATACTACTAGGGCTGCGTCTATACTACCACTGGGGCTGTATATACTACTAGGGGTGCGTCTATACTACCACTGGGGCTGTATATACTACTAGGGCTGCGTCTATACTACCACTGGGGCTGTATATACCACTGGGGCTGTATATACTACTGGGGCTGCGTGTATACTACCACTGGGGCTGCTGTATCTACCTCTGGGACTGGTGTTTACCACACTGCTGGGGCTGTATACTTGTGCTAGGGTCCACCCTGGGCTTATACACGAGTCAATAGATTTTCCCAGGTTTTGGGGGCAAAAGTAGGGGGGTCGGCTTATACACGGGTCGGCTTATACACGAGTATATACAGTAATTGTATTTCTGAACATGTTTTTGTAAACAGCTAAAATAACAAAACTTGTGTTACTGTCCAAATATTTCTGGCCCTAACTCTATGTGAAAGAATATACCCAAAGTGACACCATTCCAAAATCTGCACCCCTCAAACATCTTAAAACCATATTCAAGAAGATAATTCACAGGAGGAAAAGCAAAGTGGAAGGAAAAAAATGTCAATTTAACTTTTTTTCCACAAAAATGTTTTGTTAGCCACAAATTTTGCATTTTTACAAGGTTAACAGGAGAAAATGTACCAAAAAACAGCCAAGGTCTAATATCCACTTCAAACAGCAGGCCTCGTCAGGCCTCAATAAAAGGCAACACAAGTGCACAATACTGATGCAGCAATCACTCTCAACCAGCCATGGCATGGGATAGGTGATTGGTGGTATTGATATGCCCAATGTTTCCATAGGGCACCAATCACACAGATACATGCAATGCAAAGTGTCTGCATACAACTTATTGATCATGCTCATACTATTTGATCAAGAGGAGTACACAGCATTATGTATATACACCACACAAGACAGACGCCCTAGAAGGGCTCAGCTGCATTCTGCTAAAAGATAAAAAAGTGCAAAAAAAAAGAAGAATGATAATGTGAGATGTTGGTGAATATTTTGGCCAAATATGTAAGCTCACAACCCACGTCAAGGGCCCCCATGCTTACGGGTTTCTAACCATATATTCAGAAAAAAACATTAGAAGGAAATTAGTTGATCGACAGGGTAGGGGGTATTCAGATACCGGGACAGGTTGCTACTTCAGTGGGGATCACGGCTGGTCGGGTTCCGGTCCCGTGCCTTGGACACTCAATGGCTGAGGGGAAAACTATTTGGGATGGGAGATTATTATACGTGATGCCACCTATGGTACTTGGTAATGTGGTTACCAGTGCTGCAGCCGCCGCTGAGGTGATGGGGATACAGCTTTGGTATTATAGCTCCCCACAGGCGAAGCTTTTACCTCAGGACAGCAGGGTGGATGAGAGGAGTAGTAGTCATTGGCTCTGTGTAAATTCTCCAGCATCAGGCGGTGAATCAGGCACACACACACAATAGTCTCTGTTTCAGTACCTTTTTACTGATGTCGAGTAGCAGGTACGGTCCAGGTGGGTAACCAGGTGGCTGGGTGCAGTTTAGGACATTCACCTTAGAAAGTTGTGAGGCCTCCTCCTCTATTGTCTGTGGTAATTAGGGTCAGTTCTGCGTTAAGCAAAACCTGCCGCTTCTTCTTTCTCTCTCAGGCTACAACTCCACATCTGAACAATAAGGACCTTTCTATGGGATTCCCTATCCTTTTCTTGGGTCCCTAGTCATATGTTTGGTCAGGTTTGGGGTCTTGGTTTCCTGAGGTCCAGGGGGAAAAAATCCTCCTGGTCTCTCCGGGTTTTCTCTGTTATATCTGGAATAAAGCAGCTTTGGACTCCGGAGTCCAGATGGATGGACTAAAGGACAATTAGTGATGTCCCCTGTTCTGCAGTTTCCTAATTTTCTTCACTTGCCTCCGTCCCTCTCCAGGGTGCTACACAGCTCCTGTCAGTCTCTTCTTCAACTGTCAGTCTCTGACTGCTCCTGTCAACTGTCTGACTGACACTACCTGGCTTCTCCCCCAGGTCTGGATCTTTTATAGGGGATCTTGCTTAAGGCAGCAAGTCAAGCTCCGCCTTCAGGCCTGGGGTGGAAGAGTTGTGTGTTCTGTGTACCAAGGTGTATATCCTTTCCTGCACCGGTGGGTTCTGTGTCAATCCCTGATGGGGTGCCACATTAAAAATTCAAAAAACAGCCAAGGTCTAATATTTATTGAACTCAGCAGGACGCAGTAGGCATCAGTGAAAGGCAACACAAGTGCACAATACCGATGCAGCAATCACTCTCAACCTGCCATGACATGGGTGAGGTGATTGGTTGTATTTATATGCATTTTTTTCCTTGCGTTCACATGTATTTTGTGTACATTTATGTTGCCTAAATTACCGAATGTGTTAAAGCATGTTACCTGTATGTACAATGCGTTAAAGGATGCGTTAACGCACTGGCATGCGTTATTGCGTTAAACTCCATCTGTGTGGGTGTTTTTTCAGCCACACCCATCCTCCCTTAAAAGGCGCTGAATTTTGTAGGGATGTAGTAAACTGTAAGTGAGCGGCACTGAGAATCAAAATACTGCGAAATGCTAGATCATTTTTTAAATTTATTTATATATTTTAAATTACTATGATGTCAGTCAGCCTGAGAAGGGCCCACCAGCCAATCACAGATGCTGCTACAGAGAGTGGGCATCTGTGATTGGCTGCTGGAGTAAATTGAACCCAGCCCATACATTCTAGCATCTAGAATGTACGGGAAGATTCCAGGTTACTTCAATATTAAATCACAGACATCCATTCTCTGTCACAGCATGTGATTGGCTGCTGGGTCCGTCTCACACATAGTAGTGTAGAGGACCACGTGTAGAGTGCAGGAATGAATGGATTGAAATCATGCGGCCCGAGGACAATTAAGAATCAATCAGTCAGTCCAATGTTTTTAAAGTACCTTTATTCCAATGTGCTTCGTGTAGGGAAGAAGAAAAAGGGCGCATGTGAAGTTCCTAATGGCAAATTATACTGGTATTATAGGGGGGCCAAGGCCACTCACCTGTTGGTGTTGTGCACCTCTGCACAACCCCAGAGAAAGCCTCCTGAGACGTGGGACCTGCTCCAGTAAGGAACTTTTCCTCCTGGCCGGCGGTATCTTCTCCCGCGTCTCTTCCGGCTTGATATCACATGACCGCGGATTTCAGGAATGTCACCGCAGGTCCTCAAGCGAGAGGCTTGGGATTCCCCGGCACCGCCAGGTCCTTTAAGAAGATTTACGAGGACCAGGAGCTGCTCTTGCCGCTATCCCTCAGCGAGGAAACTTGAAGTGAAGAACAAACAAAGCGGTCTTATTAGGAGCTCTAGGGCAATGGGAGAAACAGGACACTCACAGGAGTGTGGTTAAAACAGACCTTTATTTGCCCTTCACTGGCCCACAGCGCATTTCCACAGAGTACTGTCTTCCTGAGGTGGAGTCTACCTGAGGAAGACAGTACTCTGTTGAAACGCATTGTAGGCCAGTGAAGGGCAAATAAAGGTCTGTTTTAACCACACTCCTGTGAGTGTCCTGTTTCTCCCATTGCCCAAGCGATCCTAATAAGACTGCTTTGTTGTTTTTTTCACAACGTGCTTCGTGTGACCACCGCACACTTCTTCAGGGAATGAGTACAGCTGCAAGCTCTACACGTGGTCCTCTAATACCTCAGGTAGTTCGCTGCAGACTCATGCTCTTGAGTGGTTGTGTCTCATACAACCTCATAAGGTGGGTGTATATACTATCATATATTTTAATATACATTGGATAAGACCATATTTGTGCTTGTTTATTCACCAGCTCTTTCGTCACTGAAATATAGTAGTGTAAAAATAAATAAATGATTTTAAAAAATGATGTAGCGCTCTGTGGTATTTTTGATTCTCAGCACAGATAAAGCAGACAGCTATGGGCTGCCACCCCCAGCTGCCGGATTTTACCAATATACAGGAAAGCCCAATATTTTTATTATTTAAATAAATAAATAATTTAAATAAATAAATAATTTTAAAAAATGTGTGGGTTCCCGTCATATTTTGATTGCCAGCCAGGTAAAACCAGATAGCTGGGGGTTTGGATTCTCAGTGTGGTAATGCCCAAGTGTTCTGGACCTCTACACAGAAAACTGCAGCCATTTCCAGGTGCTTTACCCGACTCATCCAGTGGCCCTGGTGGGGGTTGGCACACTGGGTAATAATGGGGTTAATGACAGCTTTATAATCTCAGCTGTACTAAGCCCGAAATTAATGGCATCATGCCAAATTAGACATGGCCACCATAAATTTCTAGTAAACAGTAAAAAACAACACAACAGAAGTAAAAATGTTTTTATTAGAAATAAAACACAAAACACATTTATGAACTCCATCTTTAATTACAAGAAACAAAACCTTCCTCCGGCATAATCCAGGTCTTCTTATCTTCTTCACTCATCTCTGCTACATCTTTGCCGACAGACAAAAACGTCTGCAGGCAGAGACGAGCAGGCATGGAATGATAGTCGAATGCTGTGTTAAAGGTTATCGTTTTCAGATGAACTCTGACAACCCCAGCATTACCCGACACCAAGAGCTCAGCCGTAAGTGAGCGGCTCTTGGTGCCGGGTGATGTTGTTATCATCTAAGTTCATGCGAACTCGATAACCTTTCACACACACCCAAAGCCTAGTCGTAAGTGAGGGAATGCAAAATGTATATCAGCAAATAATGTGTAACACATGTATCTTGGGTTCAGGGTAGCTATTTAGGTGAGTATTTATTATTTGTAGTATGCCTATGATTAAGGAACTACCGAAACACATAAGGTAGGGACCCCTGTGAGGTCCTTTTGCATGAAGATGTTTTTATTGTTATGAAGAACCTGCAGTAAAATAAATCTGTGATTTTATGAGAAAGCAAGCAGCCGTAATTTTCTTCCTCTATTCATTGATTGCATGGTGGACGCCAGCCACTTTTTTTCGGCAGCAGGTGGATGACAACAGAAACAGGTAGTGAGTAGAGCACATCCACATTCCTTTTTCCTTTTTTCATAGGTCATCCTCAATGTGCACACTTGTAAGAAAGATTTAGAGCAGTTTTGGGCAGAAGTCTGCAGGAGGCTGTACTGGCATGATAAGGTTTCTCTGGCCCCCATAGGTACATTTCAGAGAAAAACATATCTGGTTCCAATTGTGCAGCAAAGCTCTGATTCATGCTGCCCAAGGTATGGATTGTACAAATCAATTGCCAGGTATACTTTAAAGAAATGTGGGGTACCAAAAGAGTTAATCATTTAAGATATATATTCACATATGCTCAATTATAATGTAATAGTTTGCTCAAACTTTTACCAGTTTAAATATTCTTGCCTATTATGAATTTAATATACTCACATACCCAATAGACTAATTAAGTGAATCATTATAGAGTACTATGAGAGCAATCTTGACAGCACCTGGACCATCAGGGACTTACCTGCCATTGAGGATCAGCAGGAAATGTCAGTATATCATAAAATCAAGTTCATTTAGCTGTCAATTTTAGTAAGAATTTGATCAGATTAAGATGCCTCATCATTTTATTTGTTTATCATCTGTCTATTCACTTTTATTATTCTGTAAATAATTATTGATCATTGTCTTTTTACATCTGCAGGTCCAATTTTTAATTGAATATACTATAAATTAGACAAATATAATTCACTCAAAAAGTAGAAATAGTACATGTAAAAATGTATTAGATTAAGTTATAAATAAAAGTATATGTTCCTCAATAAATAGTATTTAAAAGCACATATCTAAAATTCTATCATTAATGTTTGAGATTTTTCTCCTGATGAATCCCAGAAATATGTTGAGACAGGAGGTACAATATATAACTACAAGAATGTTCTTATTTACTCCACAGGGAACTTCTATCTTAGTATTTTTATACATGTGTTATTTTTGCAACTGAAGCTTGACTAAGTGCACCAATTACCCTTTTTATATTTTTTGCCTAAAATTCACATTTTCATCTATTTCTATCAATGTTCTATTTTGGATATCTTATGTAATCTTCAAGCTCCCTTAATTCTTTTAGGAAAGGTTTGTTTAAAATCAGTAAATATATATTATTATTATTATTATTATTTATTTATATAGGGTATAGTATACTGTATATATAGATGTTGCTTCCTTCTTGGTCTAGCTGTCAAAATGTTTGCGCTTAAGGGGCTGTCACACGCGTCAATATCGCCTGCACGATCTCGGCTGCACGTGACGTTGCAGCGATATTGACGCGTGTGACATACTGAATCAACCAGCGATAAATCGCTGGTTGATGATCGCCAGGTATTAGAATCAGTTCTAAAACCTGGCGATGGTCGCCCGGTGGACACGCAGCATTGCTGCGTGTGACACCGGGAGTAGCGATATTCCAGCTCCCAGCGCCTCTCACAAGCGCTGGGAGCTGGTATCCAAGGTAAACTGCGGGTATCTAGGCAGCGCGCGCTGCCTAGATACCCGACGTGTACCTTAGTTACCAGCCTCCTCCGCTCACCGGCTGGTATCTAAGGTACACAGCGGGTAACTAGTACATATATATATATAGTATATGTATATATGTATTTATATATATACATATATATGGCACAAGGAGTGGGAATCCCACATGGGACCCCAATTGCTGATGAGGCCTATGGTGAAAAAGACTGTCTGAGCTGGACTGATCAATATATCATGGAATGTGAGAATAATGACTATAGGAAAGTTGGATATCATTAAGAAGGAAATGGAGAGAATAGGAGTGGATCTTTTATGCATCAGCAAATTACATTGGACAAGCTCTGGCGACTTCAGTTCAGATGGCTTCACTGTCACTTCACTTCACTCAAGGAACAAGATAGAGAGGAGAAGAGGAGTCGTCTGATTGTCAAAAAGAGGGTCTCTTGGTGTGCAGAGAAGCCTAGTACCTCAACGACCACATTATGTTCATCCATATCAAAGGGAAGCCACTAAATGTAATAATCTTGCAAGGATATGCACTGACATCAGATGCACTGGAGAAGGCCATCAAAGACCTCTACAGACAAGTCCAAAGTGCACTTGATGGAATTCCGAAGCAAGATATCATCTATATCATGGGAGACTTCAACATCAAATTTGGAGCAGGCGAGGAAGCAGGGGTGGTCAGCAAACATGGCCTGGGTGAAAGGAGTGAAGCTGGTGACCCCTTCATATAGTTTTGCCTAGAGAACAAGCTAGTAATCATCAACACCTTTTTCACCAAGCTGCAACGATGTCTCTACACCTGAACATCTCCAAATGGCAAGAACTGCAATCAGATCGACTACATATTCTGCCAGCAAAGATGGAAAGGATCAATTTTCAACAAAAAAAACTCTACCAGGTGTAGACTGTGGATCAGATCACCAGTGCCTCATCGACGAAGTCAGATCAAGCATCTAGCCATACAGAAGCATTTCAACTTCAGCAAAATCCACACACACAATACGTGATCGTATTAAAGAACAGGTTTGACTTTCTTATAGATGACAAAAACAATCCTGATGAATTGTGGCCTAAAACTAAAGGAAATTTTATCAAAACAGCAGAAGAACAAGTGCCACACAAGGAGTGAACACAGAGAGGGAATTGGCTAACTGCATCCACCCTTTAAATTGCATACCAGCAAGAGAAGAGAGTCAAAGACGAGAGGATTTCTAGATGAAGCAAGATGACTGAATGCCGACTTCCATCGAGAGGCCAGGAAAGACAAGAATACTTTTCTGTATGAGCTGTGCATGAAGCTCAAACATGCATACAAGAAAGGCCATACAAGGGATTTATTTGCTTTCGAGATACTGGGGAGAACGCCATTCATAGCCCGACAAAGAAACATCAAGAGCAGCGACTAACATGTCATTAAGGTCAGATGGAAAGAATACACAGAGGAACTCTATACCATGACTAACAATGACTTCTTAGTCGAACGACCTGACCAAGATGACCTACAGCCAGATTTGCTGGATAGTGAAGTGGAATAGGTAATTAAACAATTGACAAACAACAAGGCACCCAATATTGATGTAATTCCTGCAGAATTGCAGAAACCCATGCCATGAGCAGCGATAACAGCACTTTCTCAAAAGATATGGAAGTCATGCTCATGGCCATGGGAATCAAAGCAATCAGTCTTCAACCCATTGCCAAAGAAAGGTGACCTGAGATATAGTGCCAACTACAGAACCATCGCCCTGATCCCGCACGCAGTCCCGTGACGCTGATAACGGGTTTCGGACTCTCAGTTGTTTGTCAACAGCAAGTACAAAATAGCACCTTTGCAGACATTTATACAATAAAAAAACTCCTCCACATAGAACACCTCACATCTAGAATAATTTGATTAATTATATTAAGTAGTCAAGGCTGAAGATGCCTGTTAAAGCAAGACAGATAACCTTTTGTATGACACAGACAGGAGAGTGCAAATATGCATGAACACATAGACACATAGATACCACCATATATGAATATACATAAATAAATGAATATGTAAAAATACACTCTTACCATATATCATAAACAAACCCCAGTAAACATCAAAATTCCCATATATGGCAGCACTTCATTTATACTATTATATAGTGATTTACAATATGGGCTACTCAATATAGTCGGAACTGAAAACAGGCAAGACGTGATATCTAAATTTCCTCTCAACATGAATTCATTTTCCATATCAATAGAAATAGGCCAAGTCCGACCTGTAATTCAACCCATCAGGTGACCTTATACAGTATTTAGTTTTAATATCCACAGTAATTCCTTACTCCTCACTAATCTCTCCCAGTCTCCCCCTCTTTTATTTTTGTGTACCCTGTCAATTCCTTTTACACATAGGCTACTCAAATCCCCCTTATGTTCATCTCTGAAGTGTCTAGATAAATAGGACAGGTTCCTTTGTGAAGAACTATTATCCGGGTTTGATGCAGAGTCCTAGATGTGCAGCCAACATAATCTTTATTGCATTTTACACATGTCGCTAGGTACACCAGGTGTGTCGTATTACAGTTTATATATCCATTGATGTTGAAAACTTTATTAGATTTCCTATCATGGAATTGCTTGGTAACCTACATATAACGACAAAGGTTACTTAGGTTACCACCACATTTGTAATTACCTTTTACAGAAAGCCAGGTAGGAGATTGTATATTACTAGCGAAAAGAGGTGAAACAATGTTACCTATAGTCAGGGATTTCTTAGGGACACATCTGTATCCTCTCTGTAATATTTCATATAGTATTGGGTCTTGTGAAAGAATCTCCATATACTTATGAATAAGTTTGACAATTTTATCATAATCCTGACTATAACTTGTTGAAAAAGTAGGAATACCTAAATCAGGAGCCTGCCCCTTTAAGCGGCAGAGCTGCGTGCTGTTACTGAAAATTAAGGCATTCGATGTTTGTGCATCTGATGCATTATCCCTATATAAAAGTAGGGATTCCCTAGATCGTAATTGTACCTTCGATATAGCCCTATTCACACAGTCTTTAGCATAGCCGCGTTTTGACAAGCGATTTTTTATACGCCCAACTTCAGTCTGATATGCCTCCTCATTACTGCATGTTCATTTTGCCCTAATCAACTCCCTGATGGGCGAATTCCGAACTACATGGCGGGGGTGACAGCTCCCTCCATGCAGCAATGAATTGCCACTAACCGGTTTGCGGTACAGCGAGGTGCTGATTCTACCCGTCACACTGTCACCCTGTAAATTGATGTCCAAATACGGAGCACTATCACCATACACTGTATGGACAAAGCAGATATTAAATAGATTGTTATTTATATATTTGATAAAATCCGCAAAATCAGAGGTTTCTTGGGGGAGCACACTGGCGACGCCGTCCCAAATGATGACGACATCATCGATGTACTGCCCCCACCATGTATGTAGAGCCTTTTCCAAAATAACATATACAGGTTTGCGAGTGACGGGGAGAACCTTGCGCCCATGGGAAAACCGTAGCACTGTATAAAATACTGTGAATCAAATTGAAAATAGTTTTAAGAAGATGTTCCGTACACATTATTATAAACTGTTGCAAGTCTGGCGAGTACATGTTAGTTTGTACTAAGATGTTAGTCAGTGCTTCCAAGGCATATTCGTGAGGGATACATGAGTAAAGAGAGATTACATCACACATTACCCATTGATAACCCCTCATTCACTCCATCCCTCTGAGCTCACTTAACAGATGTTTTGAATCTTTTATAGAGCCTATGGATTCCTCCACTAATGGTTTCAACATAGAATCAACCCACTGTGATAATCTCTCGTTTACTCCACCAATACCAGCCACAATGGGTCTAAGTGGGGGGGGGAGACATTCTTTGTGCACCTTTGGTAAAGCTTAGAAAATAGGGCATACAGGGTATTCAACATACATATATTCCCTCATTTTTAATGTTAATATGCCTAATGACTCGCCTCATTTAACAGTGCAAGTAGGTCACTCTGAATCTTGCGGCATGGATCCGCAGACAAGGGGCGGTAGGTGCTGGTATCTTTCAACAACGTCATTACTTCCATATGATATAAACCTTTATCCATCAGCACAACTGATATCCCCTTATCCGCGGATCTTACCACTATATGTGGATTGTTTTTTAACCTCGTCAATGCATCCCTCTCTATTTGTGTCAAATTATCATGTGTAGTAACACTGGAGTTGAGAACATTTTTAATCTCCCTCTCCAGTGTGCGTTGGAAATTATCCATTGCCGGTACTCTGGAATTGATAGGATAGAAAAAGGGATTTGGAACTCTGTCATTGATGGTGTCATTATCTATGTTGGTTGTCGACTCTGCGTTCAAATTTCTCAATTCAAGAGCAGCAATCTGTTCTATCAAGGACATAGACAATGGGATATCATTTCTACCCACCCTGATCTCAACATTTTCAGCGTGTCCAGAATCATCTGTAACTTCACTGAAAAAATGCCTTTTGACCGTTAATGATCTTATGAACTTATTTATGTCACATAGTGTGTTGATTAGGTTACCTCTACATGACGGTGCAAAGTTTAATCCCTTTTTCAATACTTCTATCTCAGATAACGATAGTACAGAAGCCGATAAATTAATTACAGTACATTCATTACTCACATCACTGTAAAAGTTAATTGGTGATTCCTTAAGGGGTACTGATGGTCTCCTCTTTCTTCTCCTGCCCCCCCCTCCTTTGCCCCCGTTTTTTTCTAGAGGAATCGTAGGAAAGCGGGCGGACTTAGATGATGAAGGAAAAAACCTGGAAGAGTTAGGTGTAGACAAAAAATATTTGTTCCTTTCAGGTGTCTAGAAACTGACTCGATTTCCCCTTGTTGGTGTTTTCTTATTTCGTAAGATGGACTTAGGTTTGTTAGGGGTGTATCTCCTCCACATATAGACTGTACCCTCATCATAGTCCTTACAGTCTCTTGTGAATTTCTTCCTTTTAATCTCTATAATGGAGGTTTCAACATCATTGATCTTCTGCAAAAGTTGTTGATTTAGCCCCTCAAATTCTGGGTGCTTATTGAACTCATTCAACGTTGTTTCCATTTCTTTTATGGATTCCTCCAAGACTTTAAGCTTCTTGGTTTCCTCCTCAATGATGAGCTGCATCAACTTAATGCATGCCTCTGTGAGTACTGATTGCCACTTTTCAGTGAAGGATACACTATATGTGGCAGTGGCCATTTTTTTGAGGTGCAAATCTCTAGGTATCATCTTGTGACTTATGTATTTTTCTAGAGTAGTGCAGTCCCACCATGTCTCCACATGCAAGGTCATAGTTCTTTCGAGACCCGCAACCAGCGCTCTCATATCGTTCATGTTGACACTAGACCCGGCATTAGGATCTTTAGAAAAAAGATTTGCAGCTCTTGCTCTCCTTTGCTCACATGCAGTCGCAAAATTGCAGGTCCCAGCTACCATGTTAGCTCAATTCTCACGGTCCTGGGAACACACACAGACTTAATCCATAAACAATCAGGAAAGGGGAACAGGAAATGGCTCGACTGGACTCACGTGCAGCTGCTAGTGCCCGGCAAGGCGTCTGTAGCCATCACTTGAAGGTTAAGATTTACAAAAGCCGGCACTTGGACATTGCATTCCCTGTCTGTGGTTTTATTACTCTGGAACACTAAATAAAGAATTTGAAAATTGAAGATAATATTCAAGTGCTGGCTTTTGTAAATCTTAATGTTCTGGAATGTGCCAATCCACAGACATCCCTGGTAGGAAAAGTTATAAAACAGAAACTCTCTTACTTCAGCCATGTTTTGAGAACAAATTCCCCCGAGAAGGAAATGATGCTTAGCATGGTCAGTGGCAGTGGAGGTTGCAGAAGACCTACTGCCCGTTGGCTAGACACCATCATGGCAGACACAGGAATTTCCATCAGAAAATTGAAAGATGCTGTTATAAACAGAGAAGCTAGGAGGAAAATGGTTCACATGGTATCCAATAGTATCCAATAGTCGGACACAACTGAATAGATGAAATTAGAATTGGGATTCTTTATATATGTAGCATCTGTCTAGTCTATAGGATCTTACATATTTTTGGTCCAAGTACCAAATAATGTAATAAGTGTAAGAGATTTTTCAAGGACAATTTACAAAAATTGTGCTATGGTGTATTTGTAGACAGATGCTGCTAGTGTCAAAATGTGAGAAATGCTGAAAGAAAAAGGTAACAGATTTTTTGCAGGAGGGACAGCAAGTAGCTGCACTTACTGATGACTCATTACCAGGCCATGTTGCAAAACAAAAAGTAAAGCTGAAGAGATCAGTAGAGGTGGGTGGTAGCTGCTCAGTTTTGTACCAAGTTACTGCCAGTGGAAAGAAGAAGACAGTGCTGGCTTGCTTATAGCCAAGCTTCAAAAGGACATGTCAGGGAATGCAGGAGAAGTACAGCTGTCAAAAAAGTGCAGTGTATTTTCAGGCAGGGGCGTAACTACAACAGGTGCAGGGGTTGCGATCGCACCCGGGCCCTGCAGCTTAGGGGGGCCCCAAAAGTCCCTTTGGCTTATAGAAAAAGAATATTGCTATTAAAGATTTGCAATAATTGGGGGCCCCGTTGGAGCTTTCGCATCGGGCCCCCAGGGCCTGAAGCTACGCCACTGTTTCCAGGCATTAACATGTCTCATTTACCAGAGTTTAGATAGAAGACTGCAGAGGATTTGATTGTGTAAGCAGAGGATTTGATTATGTAAGCAGAGGACTTAATCAGATGAGCAGAGGTTCTGATTGTGTGGGCAAAGGGAAGTGTAGTTTGACCTCCCCTGAGACTACAAACAGCCTGAGAAGGTCCATCAATAATCAGAACTACCTGCAGCCTGATGTAATGGGCCAGGCAGAGGTTTGCAACTTACTGGTGGCGTACTCTTGCAGTGTTCCAGGTGTACCAACCAATGCTAAGAGTTAATTGCTACATATCTAGGGTCAGGCAGGGCCAGTTAGTCAATTAATAAATATCAGCATTGCATTTTTCTGTGTGATATGACTATGTTTGTCATTTTCAAAGGAAATGCTTAGGGAACCAGGGCAAGAACTAGGGCCATACTAGTAGCCACAGACTTTAAATGGCGATAACGCTAAATAGTCTAAACTGTTGTTAATGCAAAAATTGTTGTGTCCTTGTATTTTGAATTGTCTTGCTAATTGTCTAAATAGTTTAATACATAATATTCTGCTGTTTTATCACCGGTGAGTCCATGGTTTCTGTGCCACTATAGCTTTGCACCTGTTTATAATTTCACCATACCCAAAGATCACATAAAATTTAAAGAGGAATTGAGGTCCAAAGTTTCTATTAACAGTACTATATATGCCAAAATCTAATAAGTGGGGGTTCCATTTCTCTAAATTACTTTATTGTAGATAAAGGGGATCCTCTGTTCCCTTGTTAAGAATTTCAGAAAAAAAGAACAAAGATGAACACACAATGAGTGCAGTTATCCTCTAATGGGATAGTTGGAGCACAGAGGAGTCAAAGATAGTTTGGGGTAGCACATTTAGGCAATGTGTAGTGCATATGCTATCTAAACTATTGTCATACTCTGGCATGTATGGCCATTTTTTATATATATTTAACCTCTTTCCAACATTGCATGTACTGGTATGTCCTATATTGCAATGCATACCTGCAAATGGGCATATCTTTACTTCTTGGCAATCATATGGGGACATCAGCTGAACTCGTGTGATCATTGCCTTGAGCTTGGCTTAAGTGATATCCAAGCACCAGTTGACACAGCCAGACAGGTGCCCAAACCGCCACGGCTTTTTAAAACTCCAAATGCCACAATCAAGAGAAGTCACAGCATTTAGAATCCTGAGAGAGAAAGTGGGCCCCCTTTCTCACCTGAAAGTGACCCCTCCGACATAATTACTGAGGCCCAAAGGTTGCGGTGACAGCATGAATTAAAATAATGACCTCCAGATCTGTCAGCTAAAGTCGCTAGGAGCATAGTCTAACAGGCGTCCTGCCAGTGTCTCACTGTACTGTATTGCAGTAAGTGTATATTGCAATGTATTATGCCAGCGATCAGACTAATAAACTTAAAGTCCCATAGAGGGACCAAGTAAACAAGTATTTTAAAAAAATTTTTATTAATAAAAATAATAATAATCTTTATTTATATGGCGTCAACATATTCTGCAGCGCTTTATAATTCAGTGGTTCATATACAAACGGTCATAAGTAATAATTAAAAAAAATACAATACTATAATTAAAGTAGAGAAACATCGAAAAAAATACAATACAGTAATTAAGGCAGAAATAAAGGCGACCCTGTTCAAAAGAGCTTACAATCTACAACAAGATGGGGGTTACACAAAGTAATACAAGAAAAAAAAAATTATTTATATATATATATATATATATACATATATATATATATACATATATTTATATATACATAAATATATACTATAATATACAACCAATGAACAAAAAAAGAAACAAACATTAAGAAACAAATACAAAAATGTATGCAATATCAAAAATAAGCAAAAATAGTACATATATTTGGTATTCTCACATCCCAAACGAGCCAATCTATAAGTCTGTTGCACTAACTACTTAACAAATAAAGAAAAAAGTGGTACAAATTAGGCATTTTTATCAAACAGACAGAAAAAGGGTGGAATAAAACACAAACGAAAAGTCAAATTTAAATGAATGGTGTTCTTAAAGAGGTCTTCTCGTGCTGCAAAAATAAAATGCCATATAGTTTTGTCAGCAGAAAAATAAAAGAGCTGTAATTGTAAGAATAATGCAATATGCAAAATCAATTAATTTTCTATAAAATTATTTATATTTTGTGAATTAGGCAAAACATAAAAAAATATATAAATGTGATATTGTTTTAATCGTACTGACCCCACAAAAAAAAATCTGAATTAAAAGTGATTAAAAATGTTTCCGAAAACGGTACAAAAACAGTCAACTCATCCCGCAAAAAACAAGCCTTCACATGACTCTTTTGACAGAAAAATAAAAATATACAGCTCTCAAAATATGCTGATGCTACAGCTTTTTTAAAGCGTTTTTTAGTGTACGACAGTAGCCAAACATTAAAGCTTGATATAAATCTGGCATTGCTATAATTATGCCATTCTGAATGTTAAAACTGTCTTATCAGGTATTCCGCATGGTGAACAGCATAATAAATTAATACAATTATTTTTTTTACCTGCTGTTGATTAGTTTATTCCCCCTCTAAAAGAATGCAGTAAAGCTCAACTAACATTTATCCTGCGCTCTACACTGAATGCTTACACCTAGATTTACATGCAAATATTTGAAATACATGGTTCAGAATGAATCACCAATGAAACATTCACTACCGTGTTTCCCCGAAAGTAGGGCGCCCCCGAAAGTAAGGCATGGTGCCGGTTTTAGGGGGGTCGGGTAATGTAAGACATACCCCGAAAGTAAGACACTGTCTTACTTTCGGGGACGCCCTACTGGTATATACAGCTGCAGCCCCCCCCACCATGAGTATACAGGCTCCCCCCCCCGCGCTGCCGCCAACCTATAAAGTAAAATATCATTCTACTTATCCCCGCCGGTGTCCCGCTGGTGTCCCGCTGCTGTCCCGCCGCCATCACGCTCTTCCGTCTTCATCCGGCTTTATCCGACTTCCTTCTCCGGCGCACAGACTGACGTCATTGTCTGTGCGCCGGAGATGGAAGACAGATGAAGGCGAAGGAGCGTGACGGCAGCGGGACACCAGCGGGACACCAGCGGGACACCGGCGGGACACCGGCGGGGATAAGTAGAATGATATTTTACTTTACAGGTTGGCGGCAGCGCGGGGGGGGCACCTGTATACTCATGGGGGGGGGCTGCAGCTGTATACACCACTGGGGGCTGCAGCTGTGTACACACCGGGTGCTGCTGCTGTGTACACCACTGGGGGCTGCAGCTGTGTACACACTGGGGGCTGCTGCTGTGTACACCACTGGGGGCTGCTGTGTACACCACTGGGGGCTGCAGCTGTGTACACCACTGGGGGCTGCAGCTGTGTACACCACTGGGGGCTGCTGTGTACACCACTGGGGGCTGCAGCTGTGTACACCACTGGGGGCTGCAGCTGTGTACACCACTGGGGGCTGCAGCTGTGTACACCACTGGGGGCTGCAGCTGTGTACACCACTGGGGGCTGCTGTATACACCACTGGGGGCTGCTGTATACACCACTGGGGGCTGCAGCTGTGTACACCACTGGGGGCTGCAGCTGTGTACACCACTGGGGGCTGCAGCTGTGTACACCACTGGGGGTTGCTGTTTACACCACTGGGGGCTGCTGCTGTATACACCACTGGGGGCTGCAGCTGTATACAACACTGGGGGCTGCAGCTGTATACACCACTGGGGCCTGTATATACCACTGGGGAGTTTGCTGTATACCACACTGCTGGGGGCTGTATTTTATGATTAAAACAAAAATCGACATTTATTTTCCCAATATAAGACATACCCCGAAAGTAAGACATAGTGGGACTTTTCGGGGTAAAAAAAAATGTAAGACAGTGTCTTACTTTCGGGGAAACACGGTATAATGAGGCAGCTAGAGACACAGCAGACTGTCTCTGGCCTAGCATCCATCTGTCTGTCTATTTAAGCATTAATAAAAGTGCAATTGGCTACAGTTTTGTGCACTTCTGAAAAGACGTTTACCAATGAACTGAGGCCAGATGGAGTCCAGGTTAACTCTGCTGCATCGCCATAGTGAATGTATTGTATTGTATTGGAGTTTGATCTGAATCACGTCATTCAGAGATTTAATGTAAGCCACAAAGTACGTGCTCAATGTAGAGTGCAGGATAAATGTGATAAAAAATGTCGTGTAAAATGTTCCAAAAAAAACCTACAAATCATTCCCCCAAAAAACAAGCCTTAAGCCTTAACTCAGGTCCATCATCTAAAACAATAAACTGGAAATAGAGCATAGATTGGGTCTTATCCAAAAACCATAGTAAGGCTGGGGTCACAGTTGACATGCGTTTTTTAGTGCCTTTTAAAAACTCATGCGTTTTAACATGCGTTTTGTCATGTCAGCATGAGTTTTTAAGGTGTGTGATGGCTCCGTGCGTTTTTAAATCTGCACCAAAAAATAGTGCATGTACTATTTTTTGGTGCGTTTTTATAACATGGGCCTCTATGGAAAACGCGTGCAAAAACGCATGGTACATTAGTACCCTTTAGGCTGAAGGCACATCATCCGACATGATCCCAGTGCCTCGCACGAGTGCAATGCGAGATAAACTCGCATTGCACTAGGACAAGTGCTTTTCTATCATGTCAGGCACACTGGTGCGCATTTGAAGCACTGAACTCGCAAAGCGAGTTTCAGTCGCGGCATGCTGCGACTGCATGCGAGTTGTACGCATGAGCCATCAATAGAAATCAATGGGTGCGTTAAAAAAACGCACCGTGCAATGAATAGTGCGAGTCTCGCACATGAAAAACCACACTTCCGGCACACACGGCAGACCACCGGGAGCCAAAGCCCGCAAGCTGCGCAGAGCCTCCCGTCGGTACTGAGGCTGTGATCCCGGCTGTGATCTCTGCAACAGCCGGGACATGTGTGCGGCTTCACCGCCGCGCTGCTGGTGGTGGGGGCGGATGCCCTCCCCCTCCTCAGGCCTCCCCCTTCTCTAGATGGCCCCCACCTGTCACTGCCCCCCACCCCGATGCCGGGTCTGTTCATCCACCGCGCTGCTATTGGCGGGGGCGGATGCCCTTCCCCTCTTCAGAGCTCCCCCTTCTCCGTTCGGCCCCCACCTGTCACTGCCCCCCACCCCCGTTGCCGGGTCTGTTCACCCGCCGCGCTGCTATTGGCGGGGGCGGATGCTCTTCCCCTCTTCAGAGCTCCCCCTTCTCCAAACGGCCCCCACCTGTCACTGCCCCCCACCCCCGTTGCCGGGTGTGTTTGCGGCTTCGGCGGCGGGGGCGGGGGCGGGGGCGGACGCTCTCGCCCTCCCCATCCCCTGGATGGCCCCCACCTGTCCCTGCCGTTCACCCCCCCCCATCCCGTGTCCGATCTTACCGCTCCTCGATCCCGCCGGTGTAGCTGCCGCTCTGCCTCCTCTCCTCGCTGGAACGCCCCTCCTCCAGTGCTGCTCCGCCCAGAGGTAAGTACCGAATGAATGAATGAATGAATGAATTAATGATTGATTGAGTGAGTGGGTTCATGGATGGATGGATTCATGAATGGATGGATGGATGTGTGGATGCGTGGGTGTGTGGGTGCGTGGGTTAGTGGATGTGTGGGTGCGTGGGATAGTGGATGTGTGGGTGCGTGGGTTAGTGGATGCGTGGGTTAATGGATGTGTGGGTGCGTGGGTTAGTGGATGTGTGGGTGCGTGGGTTAGTGGATGCGTGGGTTAATGGATGTGTGGGTGCGTGGGTTAGTGGATGCGTGGGTTAGTGGATGCGTGGGTTAGTGGATGCGTGGGTACGTGGATGCGTGGGTACGTGGATGCGTGGGTACGTGGATGCGTGGGTACGTGGATGCGTGGGTACGTGGATGTGTGTGTGCGTGGGTTAGTGGGTGCGTGGATTAGTGGATGTGTGGGTGCATGGGTTAGTGGGTGCGTGGATGTGTGGGTGCGTGGATGTGTGGGTAAGTGGATGTGTGGGTAAGTGGATGTGTGGGTAAGTGGATGTGTGGGTGCGTGGGTTAGTGGATGCGTGGGTACGTGGATGCGTGGGTACGTGGATGCGTGGGTACGTGGATGCGTGGGTACGTGGATGTGTGAATGTGTGGGTGCGGGGATGTGTGGGTGCGTGGATGCGTGGGTGTGTGGGTGCGTGGGTTAGTGGATGCGTGGGTGCGTGGGTTAGTGGATGCGTGGGTTAATGGATGTGTGGGTGCGTGGATTAGTGGATGTGTGGGTGCGTGGGTTAGTGGATGCGTGGGTTAATGGATGTGTGGGTGCGTGGATTAGTGGATGTGTGGGTTCGTGGGTTAGTGGATGTGTGGGTGCGTGGGTTAGTGGATGCGTGGGTACGTGGATGCGTGGGTACGTGGATGCGTGGGTACGTGGATGTGTGGGTACGTGGATGTGTGGGTACGTGGATGTGTGAATGTGTGGGTGCGGGGATGTGTGGATGCGTGGGTGCGTGGGTACGTGGATGCGTGGGTACGTGGATGCGTGGGTACGTGGATGTGTGGGTACGTGGATGTGTGAATGTGTGGGTGCGGGGATGTGTGGTTGCGTGGATTAGTGGATGTGTGGGTGTATGGGTTAGTGGATGCGTGGATGTGTGGATGTGTGGGTGCGTGGGTTAGTGGATGCGTGGGTTAGTGGATGTGTGGGTGCATGGGTTAGTGGATGCGTGGATGTGTGAATGTGTGGGTGCGTGGGTTAGTGGATGCGTGGGTTAGTGGATGTGTGGGTGCATGGGTTAGTGGATGCGTGGATGTGTGGATGTGTGGGTGCGTGGGTTAGTGGATGCGTGGGTTAGTGGATGTGTGGGTTAGTGGATGCGTGGGTTAGTGGATGTGTGGGTTAGTGGATGCGTGGATGCATGGGTGCATGGATGGATGTGTGCGTATGTGTGACTGCATGTGTGGATGTGTGCACGAATGGATGTGTACATGCGTGGATAATGGATGGATGGATGCAACAAGGTATCAAGTGTCCTCTTCTAGTCTCAGGGATCATAGTCATGGTGCACTGTATGACAGATCATTGCCATACAGTGCACCATAACTCTGACCCCAGAGACTGTAGGAAGAGGACACTTGATCCCTTGCTGCAATCTCTGGAGCAGAGGCGATCGAGCATCGTGGGACCTTCGTTGTGGACTACGTCGGAGGCGATCGAGCGTCGCGGGACCTTCGTTATGGACTACGTCGGATCTTTCTAATAAAGATGGAGTCTGAATTTTGTTTGTGTTTTTTTGCAAATAAAAATATTTTACTCTGTGTGTATTTATTGACTACTTACCAGAGATTCCTAATGGCGGGTCTAACATTGGCCCAATATTATGAATCTCGGGCTTAGTGCCAGCTGCCAATAAAAAGCTGGCATTAACCCCTTTATTACCCAGTTTGCCACCGGCACCAGGGCAACTGGAAGAGCATGGGTACAGCACCAGAAAATGGCGCTTCAATGAATGCGCCATTTTCTGGGGCGGCTGCGGGCTGCAATTCGCAGCATGGGGGGCCCAGAACGCTTGGGCCTCTCCATGCTGCGGATTCCAGCCCCCAGCTGTCTAGTTGTACCTGGCTGGACTAAAAATATGGCGGAGCCCCACGTCATTTTTTTTTTCTAGAATTTGTTCTAGAAATAAAAAAATGGGCTTCGCTGTATTTTTGGTTGCCAGCAAGGTACAACAAGGCAGCTGGGGGTTGGTGGCAGTCTGTAGCTGCCAAGTTGTACCTGGCTGGACCAAAAATATGGTGAAGCCCCACGTCATTTTTTTTAATTACTTCTACCAATAAAATGACATGGAGCTTTGCCATATTTTTGGTTGCCAGCCAGGTACAACTTGGCAGTTGGGGGGCTGCAATCCTCATCATAGAGAGATCCAAATGTTGTGAGCCCCTCACGCTGCAAATTGCAACCCACAGCCACCTCAGAAAATAGCACATTCATTGGAGGTGCCATTTTCTGGTGCTGTACCCCAACTCTTCCAGTTGCCCTTGCGCTGGTGGCAATGCTGGTTGCACACAGGGGCTCTCCATGCGCGACATGGTGTCCGTTAACAATTGTTAGCGGACACCATGTTGCATATGGAGAGCCCCTGTGTGCCTAAACATTGGAGCTCCCCCACAAGTGACCCCATTATGCATCTGGATTTGTTCCTTGGGGGTCTAGTTTCCAAAATGGGGTCACATGTGGGGGAGCTTGAATGTTGAGGCACACAGGGGCTCTCCATACGCGACATGGTGTCCGCTAACAATTCCAATTGTTAGCGGACACCATGTCGCGTATGGAGTGCCCCTGTGTGCCTCAGCACTGGAGCTCCCACACAAGTGACCCCATTTTGGAAACTAGACCCCCAAGGAACAAATCTAGATGCATAATGAGCACTTTGAAGCTCCAGGTGCTTCACAATTTGATCCGTAAAAATAAAAAAATAAGATTTTTGTGGAAGAAAAATATTTTTTTCATTTTTACGGATCAATTTGTGAAGCACCTGGGGCTTCAAAGTGCTCATTATGCATCTAGATTTGTTCCTTGGGGGGTCTAGTTTCCAAAATGGGGTCACTTGTGGGGGAGCTCCAATGCTGAGGCACACAGGGGTTCTCCAAACGCGACATGGTGTCCGCTAACAATTTGAATGGAAATCAGCTCATATTGTTAGCTGACACAATGTCGCGTTTGGTGAGCCCCTGTGTGCCTAAACATTGGAGCTCCCCCACAAGTGACCCCATTGATTGACAAATAAGTGGCAGCAAATCAGTGCAGTCTTGACACCAGGAGAAGGTGCTAGTCTGTCGGATCGCAGTAGGAATGAAAAAATCTCACTAGCACCGCACTAGCACCACACTAGCACCGCACTAGCACCGCACTAGCACCGCACTAGCACTACTACACGCATCAAACTCGCATCAGTATTGCGCTTCAAAAACGCGCCGTTTTTGAGGGATCAGTGTGCCTTCAGCCTTAGTGCCATTCAAAAACGCATGCGTTTTCCATAGGAGCCCATGTTAAAAAAACTCATGCGTTTTCTAAAACGCATGCGTTATTTTATCATGGGCTCCTATGGAAAACGCAAGTGTTTTTGAATGGCACTAATTATACATGCGTTTTTGCATGTGTTTCCCATAAGGCCCCTTATTAAAAAATGCATGCGTTTTTGGAAATGCACCAAAAACGCATGGTACTGTCACACATGCTTTTTTTGCTATTAGGGCAAGCGTTTTTTAACATGGGGGCCTATGGGTGCATTTTTTACATGCGTTTTTGAAAACGCAGGTCTCCAAAAACGCTTGTGAAAAATGCAACTGTGACCCCAGCCTAAATTTGGACAGGGAAAAAGGTTCTCACCAGGAAGGGTTTGGATGGAGTCACAATGCTCTCAAAAGCTTTATGCTTATGGCCACTGTGATTCTAAGAGATAAAATACACACTTCAAAGAAAAGAAGGGTATATCACCACACTGCCAAAAGCCAGGAATCAGGAGTCACAGGATAATAGTAACATGATTTTATTACTCAACGTGTTTCAGGGATTGTAATCCCCTTTTTCAAGAGAAAACTACTGATGTACCCATACAAAGGGAATTACAATCCCGGAAACACATTGAGTAAAGAAGTCATGATAATATTATCCTGTGACCCCTGATTCCTGGCCATTTCATCGTGGTCGTATACCCTTCTTTTCTTTGACATTTACAATGGAAATATAGGGGAAGTCCATGTTACTAGATACCGAAGGTTCTGGAAAAGTGCCAAGGCTTCCCCCAAAATGAAATCCAGCAAAATCTGCACGCCCAGATCCAAATGCATTCCTACCTTCTGAGCCCCACAGTCTGCCTAATACTAGGGTTACCTTTGCGTTGTGACCCTAGCGCATTCTAGCTGCCAGACAATGCAGCTGCAAATAAAAAACGGTGTTTACCTTAGCAGCTGGTCACACACAAATCCCCAGAATGTGCGCTTTAGCTGAGCGCACAGGAAAACGCTGCAGACAGCATTTTCTGTGGGCTGTGGTAAAGCGCAAATCCTGGGGCTTTGCGTGTGGCCGGCTGCTAAGGTAAACACCGGTTTTCTATGAAGCTGCATTGTCTGGCAGTGCATAGTGTTAACGCTATGCGCTGCGTGGGAAATTTCTATGTTTTAAGCGGATGCGCTAGGGTCACGACGCAAAGGTGACTCTAGCCTTAACCTCATCTAACATCCACATGTTTTGCAAAAACTGGGCAGACTCTATAGGTACTGTCACACGTGGCGATGTCACAGGCGACATCGCCGAAAAGTGACGTAACAGCGATGTCGCGGGCGATATCACAAGTGCGTTGCGCTGTGTGACAGCGCGACGCAACTGCAAATTATCGCTGGTCGCAGGTTGACAGGTTTATGAACATACTGACACTGTTGGCGGCGCGATCCAGCCTATATCGCAGCGTTGCTGAGGATTGCTCACTGGGCTGAGCCCAGCCCAGCGAGCGATGGCTCCGCCCACATCGCCGCCACGTCACCGGCAACGTCGTGCCGTATGACAGCTGGCCTGCGATGTTGGAAGCGAGCATGCACCTGCACATCGCTTCCGACATCGCAGGCCAGAATCGCCACGTGAGACACCACCTTAAGAGTATAATAATGAACGGGCACTACAATGTACTGGAAACCACAATGTCAGATTTGCAATTTTCACTCAACAATATCCATTGCTGCTTGTTTCTGGCAAACACCCGTGAAGTCAAAATAGTCACCACACCTGTCAATAAATTCACAGACAGGGATCATTTAAAAAATGGTACACTTGAGGGGGAATTTTGCTCTTCTGGCACTTAGGGGCTTTGTATATTGTGTCTACAAATAATTTTGGGAAAAACTGTGCTTCAAGGGTCAAATAATGCCCTTTCCTTCCTTTTTCAAATTCTTGCTGTGTGGCTAAGCATTATTGTACAGCCAGATATGGGTTATTGCCATGGTCAACAGAAATTATGTGACACAGGGGGCGTGGCCTGACTGGCAATGGCGGAGGCCGCATAACTTTGAGCTCCTGATCTCCCGGGCACAGAAACGGCCATTACCAGCTTCCAGAGCCTGCAACAGCGATCTCCTCTGCACCACAAAAGACCGGATCCCTCACTGCACCGATGGGTAAGACCAAGCCGGTGACAGGACTAGCACCAAGGCGGGTATCCGACTTTTTTACAGCCCCCCAGCCTTTCGCGCTCCAGGAGCCCAACATGGCGCCTCCCTCACCCAGAGCAGCGCGAGCAGCCAAACGCGGTCCACACTCTCAGGAGGCGGCTTGCGGGAGTCAGGCACCCGAGATTCCCCTAACACATGCCAGCATGAGGGAACTGCTGGAGGAGTTCCGGGCTTCCCTCCACGCCGACATGATGAAAATGGTGGCGGAGGTGCGGGGTGAAATAGCAGAGCTGGGCTCACGCACAGATTCATTAGAAAGAAAGCTCACAGAGCTCATTTCCTCTCATAATGCCCTGCTGGACGCAAATGAACAACTAGAAGAGCAGATTGCAAGGGTCCAAAGCAAAAATCTGGACCTTGAGGACAGATCACGGCGCAACAATGTAAGGCTGAGAGGGGTGGACGAAAATGTGCAAAATAGAGAGCTACGGAGCTTTCTGCAGGGGTTCCTAACTGCAGCTCTACCAGACACAGACCCCATTGATTTCAAAATTGATAGAATACATAGGATTCCAAAACCATCAAACCTGGATCCCTCCCTGCCCAGAGACATTCTTGCAAGGGTGCATTATTTTGAAGTGAAAGAAGACTTTCTTAGGTCTCTCAGATCTCGTCCTGAACTGCCAGATAAATTTGCACATATTGAAGTTTATCAGGACATTTCACCTGGAACCTTACTTCAACGCAAAGCATTTCAGCACTGCACTAAAATCCTGAGGGATAATGATATCCCTTACAGATGGGGATTCCCTACAAAGCTTATCATCAAAAAAGAGGACAAGTCCTATGTCTGCTTGCTGCCTGTTCATGCAGAAAGACTATTGAAACAATGGGGACTGATGAACTCCCCCCCTGTGGAGGGCTTGGATAAACCTGGCTCACAAACCAACTCGGATGGAAAGAAAAAAAGAGGAAAAAGACCCAGAATTGATCCTGAATGGTTCACAGTATGATACCACTGCAGGTCCATAAAGCTTGATAGCCCAGAGTAGATCAGGAACTCTTGTACTTTTATGTTCCTGACACTATCTTTGTACCTTTTACTGTTCTCTTTCTGAACAATTCTGTTTAGATCTCTAAATTCTTTTTCTTGTTCTTACTTTCTTCTTCTCACACTCGACCTAAATCTTCACACACCCCTCCCTCTCTTCCACTACTACACGTGCCTTCTCCTGGCATATCCTTACTCCCCACTACACCTTCTCACTCCCCCTCCTATCTTGCTTTTTTCTTTTTCTCTCTGTACACCCACACTCTAAGACCTTCCCCCCTCTCTCTCACTTCTTCTCCAATCTAAATCTCTACTGTATTGATTTGTTTATTTCTATATCCCTGTAAATACTGGGATAATATTGCCCCTTGAGTGCGTTTCAGTTGGCACTCTTTGTTTTTATTTTTCTGTGGTTTTACCCACAGGCGTTTGGACAAGATGTACACAAGGTTTACTTGTCTGTATATCGTGCTCATCATGCTTATTGTTGCTCCAGTTAATGGAACTTGTTCCTTTAATCCTCATGTGTTTCCCTCCCTCCTCTCCCACCCCCCCACCCCCTACAGGTCGGCTGGTCTCCCTACAGTAATGATTGTATTCTACAATTGAATGTGTTTGATCCACCATGAGTATAACATGCGGTTCAGTAAATGTAAACGGACTTAACAGTCCTGAGAAACGTTCTTTGACTTGGAGACAAATCGTAAAGCTCAGGTATGATGTTTTGTTTCTACAGGAGACGCATCTGTTGGCAGCAGATACACACAGAATGCAGTCGCATCTTTACCCTCATAGTTTCTTTGCGACAGCAGACACCAAAAAGCGGGGGTGGCTATATTAATTCATAAGAGATTAACGTTTGAATACATATCCTCTACGATAGACCCAGCGGGACGCTATATCCTCATTAACTGCAAATTAAATAATGTCACCTACTCACTTATGTCCATGTACTCCCCTAATACAGGTCAGGTTAAATTTCTGTCTCAAACTCTGGAAACCCTACTCCCCCAATCATTGGGAAGGAAAATTATAGCCGGAGATTTAAATGCTCCAGCAGACAAAAAAATGGACTGCTCTGGAATCGGAGCATATAGGGCAGAGTTGGGACCGACTTTTACGCAATTTGGGCTTCATGATGTTTGGAGATGTTTTCATCCAGAGCAGAGAGATTATTCTTATATGTCACCCAGATTTGGCTCTTGGTCAAGAATTGATTATATCCTGATTGACGACACCTTGCTCCCGCTCTGCCTCTCAGCTGATGTGGGTTCCATTTCGTGGACAGACCACGCCCCTATTGCCATTAAATTTGAGGATGCATTGGCTGTATCTCCCACTACACTATGGAAAATTAATGAATATATTCTCTCCTCACCTGTACACCTAGAAGAGATATCAGGATTCATTACAGAATACTTCTCCTTAAATGACACAGGAGATGTTTCCCCAGAGACACTTTGGCTAGCACACAAAGCTGTCCTCAGAGGTAAACTTATAAAGATGTCAGCATGGGCGAAAAAACAACACATCAATAGGGTAACCACCCTCACGACCCAAATCCAAAACCTGGAACACAAACAAAAATCCCACACCTCCCCAACTTTAACGGCTGAGCTATTAGAAACTCGTAGACAACTCCGGACTACACTCTTGATCAAAGTACAAAAAGACATGACCAGAACTAAAGCCCGGTTCTACTCAATGGGAGATAGAGCAGGGAAGCTGCTGGCTAGACGAGTCCGCAAGCGTATGGCCACCACCAAAATATCTCATTTGTTGGACTGAAATGGTTCCAAAATAAGACACCCCATAAAAATTGTAGATCAGTTTAGAACATACTATGAAACTTTATATAATTTAAAAAACGACTCATGCACCCCTCAACCAATGAAAACAATAATTAGTAAATTTTTAGATAAGGCCACTCTACCTTCTTTGAACCCCCAACAGGTTGCCCAATTAAATATCCCTATAACTGAAATGGAAGTACAAAAAGCCATCCAAACATCCAAACGACACTCTGCCCCAGGCCCGGATGGATATACATATAAGTATTACACTTCCTTTCCCCTATTATTGACTCCATACTTAACTAAGCTGTTTCGGTTCTGGCAGTCGGCGGGAAAGGTCAAGGAGGAGGGTTTACAAGCTGTGATCACTACCCTTCCCAAACCAGGCAAACCCCCCACATCCCCGGGTAACTTCCGACCGATAGCACTGTTAAATTGTGATATTAAATTGTATGCCAAGATCCTTGCCAGTCGTCTCATGGAAGTACTTCCAGACCTCGTGGGTAAGGACCAGGTGGGTTTCATTCCGGGGCGTCAGGCCAGAGATGCCACAAGGAGACTAATAAATCTACTAGACATCATGGAGAGGGGGGGTGCCCCCGGTGCACTACTCTCACTCGACGCAGAGAAAGCGTTTGACAGAGTGCACTGGGGGTTCCTCAGTGAAGTCCTAGATAGGTTCCATATTGTTGGAAGATTTAAGGACTCTATAATGTCCCTATACTCATCCCCCTCAGCTTTAGTCCGTGCCTCTGGCTTCATATCTCAAAAATTTGAGATTACAAATGGTACTCGACAGGGCTGCCCCCTCTCTCCTCTGATCTTCGCCCTGGTCATGGAACCCTTGGCATCTATAGTGCGTAACACGGCGCAGGTCTCGGGGGTGTGGGTGGGACCTATAGAACACAAAATTAATCTATATGCAGATGATGTGATATTCACATGCACTCATCTTAAACAAACTGTTCCGGCTTTAATGTCTATCCTGGAAGAATTCGCAGCAGCATCATATTACAAGCTCAACCTCTCCAAATCCTCCTTTTTCCCAGTAAACATCCCAGCTAAAGAACAATTGACATTACGTCGAACGCTACCTTTCATTTGGATCTCCCGATCCTTCACTTATCTGGGTATCCAAATCTCTCTCACCAAAACTATAGTTAAAATAAATTCTGATTATCTAATTAAGGAATTACGCTCTCTGATACAATCTTACTCCCCTTCGCTGCTGTCGTGGATTGCCAGAATTCAAATTACCAAAATGCTACTATTTCCAAAAATATTATATTTTCTCCGTTGCATCCCTATACACTTTCCAGAAAAACCCTTAACCTTCTCCAATCTATTCTGGGCAAATTTATATGGATGAACAAACCTCATAGAGTTGGTTCCTCAATGTTAACTCTGCCTACCACATTGGGAGGTATGGGTGCCCCCCAACATACAGTATTACTACAGAGCAATTAATTTGGAGATCTCACAGTTATGGTGGATCCCTAATGCTGAAGCAAACTCCTTGCCTCTGTGGCTACAAATAGAATCCTGGTATTCCCCACAAAATTCAACTCGTCTTCTGCTGGAGTCACACCTCCTCCGCCATAGGCCCGGAAACCTCCCTCTGAAGTCCATGCAAGCAGTGCTTGAGGTTTGGTCTGGGGTCAGCCTCTTACTCCTAAAAGGCCTATATAGACACATAACACTGAGGGCTGTAGAGTGCTGTGTAGACTCTCCAGCTTTCTCCCTGGCGAAATGGCGGAGGGCGGGCGCTAAACATCTATCAGATGTGCTGCACAATGCCAAAATACAATCCTTTGTAACTCTGAAAGAGAAATATGGTCTTTCTAATGCTGACTACTTTTCCTACCTTCAACTAAAAGACCTTCTCAGAACCATAGTTATCCCAATGGAAGATACACTGACCAGTCTCCCGCAGGTTATATCCATCTTCAAACAAACAACAGCTGCCAACAGGGGTATCTCCACTTTTTACAGGCTATGTCAGAAGTACAAGCAGAGTCTAAGCTCCCGTTTATGACGAAATGGGAAGCTCTCCTCTCATTCACCTCACCTGTAGAGGAATGGATGAAGGCGTCAACACATGCTCTTTCTTATACCTCATGCCTGAACCATCATGAGCAAGCAAAGAAACTTCAATTCGGATGGTACCTGACTCCAGACAAAATTGCTAGTTTTAAAAAAGACCCCCGACCTGGGATGAACTTGTGCTGGAAAAACTGTGGAGAGGTCGGAACCACAACACATGTCTGGTGGAATTGTCTGGGCATTCGCTCTTTTTGGTCACAAGTCAACCATTTGATATGTACTACTACCGGTCTCAATCTCATGTTGACTCCACAGATGGCCTTGTTAGGGCTAGAAATTCAGGACCTACCTCGAGGACTGAGACCAATTATATCAAATATCCTTATAGCAGCTCGTTACTGCATAACCAGGCACTGGAAAAACCCCACCTTCCCGTCTATACAGGAAGTCATCTCCCAACTTAACCTGCACTTCAACTACGAACTGGTTTTATCAACAGAAACAGCTAAACGCACGAAAATCATTAATTGGTGGGATACATGGGTGAGCTCGCAGCATAATAACGTTGTAGTAACGAACTAAACATACTTGTAAAACGATTAATGATGAAGTCAGTTTAACTAATGTTATTATTTAAGTCACATCCTCCTATTTCGGGGTCCCTAGCCGACCTGCTAACTGCTTTCCCCTCCCCCCCTTCTTCCCTACCTTCCCTAAGGTTACCCTTCCTTCCTTGTTTGTTCTAAAGAAAACTGTTCTTATTGGTTACACATTAATGTAAAGTCGTACGCTTAATTATCTATGTAACAGCTTTGTTTCCCATTGTGCCCATCTGCTCGGGTACACTTTCATTCGACTTATACATGTTATATGTTTGAAAATACATTAATAAAAACACAATGATTCAAAGAAATTATGTGACACAGTTAAGTGCCATTGTTTAAAATTTTACCATGTGACAACGTAATATCTGGTATTAAAACAAAATTTTTGTGGTAAAAATGTAACAATTTATTCTTCACCGTTCAATGGTATTAAATTCTGTGAAACACCTGTGGTGTCAATATGATCACTGCACCCGTAGATGAATTCATTGAGAGATGTATTTTTAAAATATTGTCACTTCCAAAGTGACAAGGCAACCACAAACCATAAAAGCAAAATCTGCCCTATAACAAGGTGCTCCTTTCCTTCTGAGCTTTCCACTGTGCCTGAAGTAGTTCCTGATTACACATATCTGCAAACTCAGGAGAAATTGCATAAAAAGCTGTGGTTCAGTTTTTTCCTATTAACCATTGTAAAATTAAAAACTTGGCGCTAAAACATAATTTTTTTGTGGAGAAATGTATGTAACCATTCTTTTTGACAGCCCAATGCTATAAAATTCTGTTAGGTACATCTAGTACTGACATGTTCATTCCACCTTTAGATGAATTCTTTGAGGAGCATAGCTTGAAAAGTGGGGTCACTTATGGGGTCTGCTTTTCTAGCACCTCAAAGACCCTGCCAATGTGACATTGCACCCTTATTACATTCCAGAAAAATTTGCACTGCAATATTGCATTCCTTCCCCTTTGAGCATTGTTCCTAAAAAGTATTTTTCGACCATATATGCATTATTTACGTTCTCAGTAGAAATTGTGTAACAAATTGTACTATTTGTTTTCACCTTGTGAAATTAAAAACTTGGGTCAAAGCAACATTATATTGTAAAAAATAGGAAATTTTCATTTACTTAGGCTGGGGTCACACTTGCGTTTTTTTCATGAGTTTTTGGAGACCTGCTTTTTTAATAAAGTATGTAAAAACGCACCCATAGGTCCCCATGTTAAAAAACGCATGCTCTAATAGCAAAAATGCATGTGTTAATAGCAAAAACGCATGTGTGACAGTACCATGCGTTTTTGCTATTCTGTGATTAGCTGACATCAAAAACGCATGCAAAAACGTATGGTACACTAGTGCCATCCAAAAACGCATGCGTTTTCCATAGGGGCCCATGTTAAAAAACGCATGCGTTTTCTAAAAAACGCATGCGTTTTTAAAACAGCACCAAAAATAGTGAATGCACTATTTTTTGGTGCTGTTTTAAAAACGCATACAAAAACGCAGGGTGCCATCAGACACCTTAAAAAAACGCATGCTGAAATGAAAAAACGCATGCAAAAACGCATGAGTTTTTTTAAGTCACTAAAAAAACTCATGCCAAGTGTGACCCCAGCCTTAGCCAAATGTTATACAATTCTGTAAATCACCAGATGGTGAATAATGCTACTTAGGCCATGTTCACACATCTCCGCTGCTAGTATTTAGCGGGTCTCCACTAAATACTTAGCTTTTTTCAGTGGAGCGGAGATGCGTGAGCGCCGCCGCTTTCTGCAGATGCAGTCCCTGGTTACCCGATGTTGATCATGGTAACCAGGTCACACAAAAGGCTGCCTAGTATCCGCTTTCCCAGAGTGGACAGGGAAACACTGCTAGCAGCGTTTCCCTGTCCGCTCGCTTTAAGCGGACACTAGGCAGCCTTGTGTGTGAAGTGGTTACCACGATCAACATCGGGTAACCAGGGGCTGCGTCACCAGGAAGCGGCGGTGCTCACACATCTCCGCTTCACTGAAAAAAGCTAAGTATTTAGCGGAGACCCACTAAATACTAGCAGAGGAGATGTGTGAACATGGCCTTACACCCCTAGATAAATTCCTCAATAGGTTTAGTTTCAAAAATGTAATTATTTGTTCAGATTTCTGCTGTTTTGTCATGTCAGGGTCTCACCAAATGTGCCATAGTGTCTGCAATCTATCCCAGTTGAATTTATACCTCTACAGTTATTTCAGATAATTTTCTCAAAAGTTAGACTGTTCCTTCACAATTTACTAATCAAATTATTAATTTTCTTAGGTTTGATTTCCATGCATTCTTTATAATTATCTTCAGCACATGGAACAATAGTCCCTTGATTCTAAACTTAATTATCATAAGCCAGTGGTGGCATTTGCAATTTAATACTAGATTTATTTCTCCCTTTAACATTTTAAGGATACTATATGACCTTCACATTCCTTGTAACTTAATATTGAAAGCTAAATGCTTTAATCTCTCCCTTGTTATATTCACAACAAAATTAGCCGTACAGTAATTAAACTGTAAGATTATATTTTGCACAGAATATGAATTTTTTTTCTTCAAAATTCTTAAATAAGTGAACATAGAATATGTGAATGTAGAAAATGTGTATAATTGTAACAATAAAGAAAAAATATGCATACCGTATGTCTAAGGGTCCTTTAACATCAGCGTTTTTTGCTGATATGCAGCAGATCCGGCAGGTGGCGCCGCATCTGCCGCCTAGCGGCCGACTTGCAGCCCGAATCCGGCAAGCCCCATGCATTCTCTATGGGGCTTGCATTCCAGTGCGGCAAGTACGGTTACGCCAGATTGTCCAGATCCAGCACTTGCGGCCGCGAAAAAAAAGCTCCAAGCAGCATTTTTTTTCGCGGCCACAAGTGCTGGATCTGCTGCACCCGGTGTAACCGCATTTACCACACCGCATAGACAATTCATGGGGCTTGACAGATCCCGGCCACAAGTTGTCCGTTAGGCGCAGATCCGGCAGATGCGGAGCCACCTGCCAGATTTGCCGCACATCAGCGAAAACCACTGATATGAAAGGAGCCTAACTTAGTTTTTGTTAGAAAAAGAAAAGGGGAGCGCACATAGGGTTTTATCTTTTTAAAAACAGGAATAATGCCCCTTATTGGTTTGACTCACCTTTTCAGGTTTTGCGAGTCACAACTGAATGAGCATGGGAGACAATGGCCGCTGCAGATGCCTCGCTGATATGATGAAGAATGGAAGAAAAGGCCAGGCTTTGTTTACCCACGCATACCAATGAGAATCAATCCAGTGATACTTAAGTGTACATGTGTTTTTTATCTACACCTGTGTTTTTTTTCCCCATTCCAAAAAAACGCTGCATGCAGCATTTTTGGGTGCTGTAAAAAAAACGCAGGGGTTGTTTCCAAAAACGTATGCGTTTTTTTAACAGGGGCCCTATGGGAAACGCATGCGTTAACACATGTCAGATATAGTCACCTGCGTCAACGCATGCGTTAACGCATATGTGTTTTAATGAAAAAATGACAAAATTCAAAAACTGCCCAAAAACGTTCAGACCATCAGGGGGCACTATTTGGCACACTTAAAAAAACTGATGCGTTTTTCTAACTGCTAAAGAAACGCATTGGTGTGTGTGAACAAGGCCTATGGGTGAAATACACAGTAAAACCCACAGCAAGTATTGACTTCTTGCAGATTTTCCCACAATGAAATGTGCAGCGGATCTGCTGTGGAAAAAAAAGCCCCATGTGGACAGGACATGGACAGGATTTCACAAATCCCATAGACATGGATGGGAAAACATGCTGCTGTGTATTTGGTGTGGATCTGCTGCAGATCCAAACCAAATATGTGTCAAAATGCGCATCATGCAAATGGGCCCTAAGGCTAGGGTCACATTAGCGGCATGCATGCACTAAAAGTCAGAGTTTTTTTATGTGCAAATGTAGAAAAACGCTAGCGTTAATGCACCCAGAGGCTCCCATGCAAAAAAACACATTTCCAAAGTGCAATGCAGTTGATGCTATACGTTTTTTCAAAAACACCAAAAAACGCTGCATGCAGCATTTTTGGGGGCTTTTGCAAAAATGCTAGCTTTTTTAACATGGGAGTCTATGGGAAAGGCTTGTGTTAACGCACGGTACATATATGTACCATGCATTAACGTTAGCGCTAAAAATGAAAAAATAGGCCATAAAAATGGCAAGGGGAAAAAGGGGAAAAACAGGATCCTTTAAAGCATCCTTCCAAAGGATGCAAGGTCCCTAATGTGACCTTAGCCTAAGGGTGATTTATTGCTGGCAAAAGGCATAGTGAACTACTGGGATACAAAAAAATTTAATATAATCAAACTGGGTTTTTTTGACTCACAATAGTTATTTTTAAATGCCTGCAAATGGAATGTGTCATACTTTCAACTCTTTCAACAGTAAAATAAAGATAATTTTCTAAGACCCTTTCTCATTCGTAAAGCACCACTACAACATTCTTAATGTAAGTCCCCTGCCCACAAGTGTATGGGTGTGTGCCCACATAGTGGTTTAGTGACGTTCAAATCGTCAGTAAACCGCTGGAAAACTCAAGGAGCCTAGACTCCTGAGCTCAGAAGTCACCAGCGGTTTTCCAGCGGTTTCTCAGCGGTTTTCCAGCGGTTTTTTCAGCGTGTGCACAGCGTTTTACAGTCAGTTTTTCCAGCGGTTTTTCCGGTGGTTTTCTATGGAGGATTTTGTCCATGGAAACGCTCAAAAACCGCTGAGAAGAATTGACATGTTGTATGCTGCTAAACCGCTAGGAAACCGCTCAACCGCTGGCGGATCCGCTCACATAAACCCACTATGTGTGCACAGCATTTTCTAAATTACATAGGGTTACTTGTAAGTCCTAAAGCTGCTAAGGATTTACATAAATTTAAATAAAACCTATGCTAAACCGCCGGCGGTTTTCGCTGCTAAACCGTCACTAAACCACTATGTGGGCACACACCCTTAGGGTGTGTGCTCACATAGTGGTTTAGTGACGTTCAAATCGTCAGTAAACCGCTGGAAAATTCAAGGAGCCTAGACTCCTGAGCTCAGAAGTCACCAGTGGTTTTCCAGCGGTTTCTCAGCGGTTTCCCAGCGTTTTTTTTCAGCGTGTGCACAGCGTTTTACAGTCGGTTTTTCCAGCGGTTTTTCCAGCAGTTTTCTATGGAGGATTTTGTCCATGGAAACGCTCAAAAACCGCTGAGAAGAATTGACATGTTGTATGCTGCTAAACCGCTAGGAAACCGCTGGCGGATCCGCTCACATAAACCCACTATGTGTGCACAGCGTTTTCTAAATTACATAAGGTTACTTGTAAGTCCTAAAGCTGCTAATGATTTACATAAATTTAAATAAAACCTATGCTAAACCGCCAGCGGTTTTCGCTGCTAAACCGACACTAAACCACTATGTGGGCACACACCCTTATACACATCCTCTTCTGTTTTTATCCTTTTATGTGCTCCAGCCAGTCTCTAACAAAATGTGACTATCCGGAAGCTCTAGTGCTTCACTTTTGAATACATACCACTGAGCTAAACACTCCATCTGGCAGATTATACAGAACACAAAACACATTACAGCAAGAACACTAAAAAAAATACGGGCCACTCCCAATGATAAACAAAGGGGGGGGTGGAGTTTGGCACACACCATGTGGGTCACTACTCCCTCCATCCCTCCTCTCCTTTATATCATTAGGAGATGACTACATTTTTTGCTGTTATTGCTTTAGCAGTCTTTTTATGTTCTGTATAATCTGCCACTAGACGTGTTTAGCAGAGTGGGACGCTTTATTTATATGAGACAAAATGTGATCGAATTGTTTTTCAAAATGGTATCCATAAAAATAAATCAGCTTGCCACACAGAAAACATGCAAAAAGCTCTCAATGAGCTCCACTGACAGAAAAATAGTTGTTGTTTTTTATGTACAATCTATTTTTATTAAAGAGGGAAAAAGCATAACAGAGTAACTGGAATATCTTATCGCGGGTTACAATGTACTGCACTCATAATACCAGGTCCTATACTAACACTGTGTGCTATTGCTAGAATGGGTTATAAGCCTGAGAATGCAATTAAAAACAGCTGGTATAGTGTGTCTTGAGCTAGCAGTCAACCACGGGAGATATAGCTGTTTTTTTTTAATAAATTTTTTAATGTTTTTTTTCACCATGTTAACTCTTTGTCCGGGGCAATATTCTGTTTTAAGTTTTCATTTTCCCTCCCCTTTTTCTAAGAGCCGTAACTTATTTTATTTTTCAATCAATATATCTGAGATATAGATGAGGTTTGCTGTTCACGGGATGAGTTGTGACACCATTCATTTTGCTATATTGTGTACTGAAAAATGTGAAATAAATCCAGGTACGATAACATTTCAGAAAAGTGCAATACCATACCTTTTTTTTTGTAATCTGCCATGTTCACTATATGGTAAAACTGACCAGGCAGTGTGATTCCTCAGGCCATTATGAGTTTGTAGATATCAAACATGTATAGTTATTTCTAACGTTTGGGGTGAAAAAAAATCTGAAATTTGTCCACCCAAAATCACTTGATATTGTATTTTAAAATATTGTTGCAGGGACCAAAAAAACATAGTTCTGGCGTTTTTAATTTTTTTCCATTATTGATTTACCAGTCATATTAATTTATATTATATTTTGATAGATCGGGCATTTTTAAACATGGCAATGCTAAATATGTTTTTTTGTTTTATTTTCAATGGGGCAAAATGGTGGGGGATTTGCACTTTTGTAGGGGGTTTTCTTTTTGTCATATTTAAAAAAAAACTATTTTTTTACTTTTTATTGTTTTTGGTACTCCTGTTAGCGGACTTGCAGCTGCCACTGTCCGATCGCTTGTGCTGTACAGAGCCATTAATCAGCACAGTTCTGTACAGTACAAATTATCACCTCCTGTGGACCAATTGCTGTCATGACAAGTCATCGCTTTATAGGACCGCTGACAGGAACAGGGAATGGAGGAGTTTGAAAGCTGTGGATGAGTCTTTGTTTTGCCCACCACTGTTAAGGTATCTTTACACGCCGCCACTATCACTGGCGATCAGTAGCAACCGAACATGCGTGTGCACGTTTTTAATGGTTGCTAACGATCGCTGATGCCGCATTTAGACGCCGCAATTGCGCCCTCAACCTAAGGGAACATGGTCCCCCGGAAGTTCCAACAGATCCTGCGAGAAACATCCAGTTGAATCCCGCTTCACACACCGCAATCAGTAGGGGAATGTGGGCGTACATGTTCTGCGGCGCTAAAACATAGGCGTGACAGACTCGTGTATTCTGTGACGCTAACACGCTGATTGGACAACGCAATAGTGTCATGATTGGCCAGCCTGCGAAATCACTAGGCAACACAAATTCCATCCCTATCACCCGTTTACACGCCAATACCAGGGATATTCACCCTTTGGGTTGACTCGGAATTTAGGACACGGCTCAGAGACCGCTACCCGGAGCAACTGCTAGCAACCCGATCACTTTCCCCAATTACACGCCGCTACTTCGTAGCAATTTGAAGGCAACCGTGGCAAAAATCCCGATTGCCAGACAGTTCCTACACCTCAGTGGCGGCGTGTAAAGGTACCTTTAGAGGCACATGTCAGCTGATCAGATCAACTGACATGTAAAGAGAAAGATGTGGGCTCAGCACGCGAGCCCTCATCAAATACAGAGACATGATCAACAATGTACATATACATCATTGGTCATGAAGGGTTTAATTAAATAACTATAAAAAAAAAAAACTTGATCTTGCCGTAATTGTACTAAGAATCAAATTGTCAAGCCATTTTTACTAAAAAGTTAACCATGTAAAAAGACAACCCAATAAACAATTCTGAATTGCATTTTTTTTTACACAATTTCACTGCTCTTGGAATTTTTATTTCAATGTTCTTTTATGTTGTATTGTAAAGTAATAGTGTCGTGCAAAACTACTGTTTGTCTCACAAAAATGAGCTTTCAAATGGTTATGTTGATGACAGATAAAAATAACATATGCCTCTCAGAAGAAGGGGAAGAAAAATTAGAAGTGCAAACGTGAAAAATCGTCTGGTTGGAAAGATCTTAAACAGATAGGACAAATTAGCATTCCTTAAAAACAATATGTTTTCATTCTCATGACTTAGAATGAACATATAGGCCACATACTCATTGTATTGTGTGTTAAATCACCAGCCCTTCCTCTACATCACAGCATTAGAAAATGTTAATGTAATCGTTATAAATATGCTCACTGGAGAGAATATATTTGCTCAGCGTGACAGTAATTACTCTGAAATATGTTCATTTTCCATTTCAGAAAAGGTATTTATCTATGTATAAAGGTAGAAATTTATATAAATATTTGGTAAATTGTATTCCACTGTATTCAATTGTATGGTCAGTTTTATGAAGAGGACCTAAACTTATGTTTTGCTTGTTGTATTCAAGATTATATTTTTGTATAGTTTCTGTACTAAAGATCAAGACATGCTGAATTTCATCAGTTTATAGGCCACATACACTATCCATTATCTGCTTAATGTACTGAAATCATCATAGTATATAGCACTGTGTACTTACAATTAGAGATGAATGAACCTTTTAAAATTTGGGTTCAGTTCGATTTGCCAAACGGGCATATGTTTGGTTAGTAGATTGATGAACAGTTTGCCAAACGTCCAAACCTTATTCAAATCAATGGGATGCAAAATCAAGGGCGTAGAAAACAGCTTAGAAGGGGTCCAAAAGCTGCCAAAACAGCTCAAATTAGGGACAGACACCTGGAAAAGTGTCATCTATTTCCCAGAATTACATTTTTTTTTATTGTTTATTATGAGTGCATGGGACAAGGCCTTGCCCAGTATTTGAAGCTTCAACATTGATCAGGAGCAGGAAGATGAGTGATAGGTGTAGACATGACGCTCAGAAAGCCTTGCAGAATTCACAAAGCAAAACAAGGACACCGCATGAAGAGGCTACACATTACAAAAAATTAAGGTCAGATACCACCAAAGTGGCATTAATTGACCCAGAATAAAAGCTGTATAATGGTGCAGCCTGCATGCATGGCACAGGGTCTGGAAAAGGACCTGGCCTAGCATTTGAAGAAAGGTGAATGCTGGCACCCGAATCCAGTATGCAAAATCTTTATTTAGCAAACTCACAACATTAAAAGCATCCTAAGGCATTGCCCTGTTAGACGCGTTTCAGTAAAAGCTTTCTTCTGTGACAAAACCTGATAAAAATGGCACACAATATATACAACCATCCACAAACACCTGTGAGAATTGCAAATTAATCCCATATGGAAATCCCTCATTAACCCATCAATAGAATTATATTAGTTCATAGAACAGCTATAACAAAGGAGACTGTTATTCAAGAAATAAAAGAGTAGGCTGCTTACATCAGATGTTAACAATAAAAAAGTTCAGGTATACCCCTTGAATAGTAAACCTGATTATGATGTCAAAAAATCCCATATGCAATATAATTCCCAAGTTCCACTAAAGTGCATATCATTAATATAGAAAAAAGAAGAAAAATAAATGAACCGATATAACTGCATATAATAGACATTGCTGAATAGCATCAAATAAACCATATAAGATGCACCATAAGTTAATGGCTGGGATATGATGTAGCATATGGAAAGGTACAAAAGAACAGACATCCAATAAGGATAAGGGGGAAAAGTGGGAATGAAAGGAGGCAAAAAGAATAAATAAATTAATAAATAAAGAAATAAAATATGACTGAAAAGGGGAGAATGGGGAAGAGAAGGAAAAGGAGAAGAACAGAGATCAGATAATTATAAAAAACCCACTACGAAGAAAAAGTAATGGAAAATGAAAACGAGATGAAGATAAAGATAAACAGTGGACCTATGGGTCATTAAAGTATATACTGATGTATATGAATGATATTACTCTCAAAACATAGCACAAAAAATTATAGTGCTGCATTAAACCTCATAAGAATCAGTAAAAATACATAAGATTGTTCCTATAATTCAGACCCCTAGGAAATCTGCTATTCAATCTCAGAATTCAATAACTTTCTCTATTGAGCAAGTCCTGGGTTCGATCTCCCCCCCCCGTTTGGATAATCTCACCTGTTCCAAGCCTATGACCGCTAGGCTATGTGTACCGCCATTGTGGATCTCCAAAAAATGCTTAGAGAGACTTGACATAGATCTACCATTGCCCACAGAGGAGGGATCAGCCCCCGCAATATGTTCTGAAATGCGTCTCTTTAGTGGGTGGCTAGTACAACCTACATAGTCCAAATTGCACTCTGTGCATGTTGCCATGTACACTACTTATGTGCTAGAACAATTGATGTAAGTTTTTATTTTGAAGGTTTCTCCACTGACTCTGTCCCTGAAAGGATTCTCCTTAACCATATACCTGCATAGATTACATCGAACTTGTCTGCATTTGTGACTCCCTGCAAACCGCAACCAAGAGAGTTTGTATTTACATCTATCAGATTTGTACATGCTAGGTGAGATGAAACTAGCCAAATCCCTGCCCCTACAAGAAACACACTTAAGCCTCCCTTAAGCATGCTACATAAAGATTGATCTTGGTAAAGCATAGGAACATATTTGTGTAATATGCTCACTATGCCAGTGTAAGCTACACTATATAGAGTAGAGAAGGTGATTGGCTGTTCACTGTGGGGCAAATTGGTACATGATCCTGATCTCCAATCATCCCTAGATGTTAATTTACAATTTAGCAAATCCTCCCTGTTCTTATGATGGACGATAGTTTTGGCTCGTGTAATCATCCACCGTTTATATCCCCTGGCTTGTAAACAATTTTCAATGGCCGTGCTCTGGTCATCATAATCAGTGGAGATAGAACACATTCTCTTCACCCTGGTTAATTCCCCCACCGGCAAGCTTCTGATAGTATGCACAGGGTGGCAGCTAGTTGCGTGTAGCAAAGAGTTGCCAGACACCGATTTCCTATACAGTTTAGTTATAATCTTGCCAGAAACAGTATCAACAACGAGCTCACAATCCAAATAATTAGCCCGATTGCCATGGTCCTGCATGGTAAATCTGATATTCATATCATTACTGTTGCAGTATGTGACAAAAGCCGTGGCACTGATATTGGGAGACACATCGACAGATCCGTCCCAGATTAGGACGAGATCGTCGATGTATCTCCCATACCACCTCGGGACAAGCAAGAAGGGATTATTGATGTTAAATATGAACTCCTTCTCCCACACCGACATGTAATGGTTAGCCAATGAGGGGGAAAATTTTGCCCCCATTGGACAACTGCATGTTTGGAGGAAGAAAGAGCCCTCAAATCTGAAAAAAATATTTTTCAATAGAAAATCTACAGCCATGAGGATAAACCTCGTTTCATCTAGGGAATACGGTGGTTTCCTCAAAATGACAGACATAGCCTCCATAGCCAATTTATGCATAATACTGGAATACAAAGACACTACATCCATAGTAATCCATTTGCCCAGGGGCCTCCACCTCCAATCTTTCAATGCATGTAATAAATGTTTGGTGTCTCTAACATAGCCCGGTAACTTCAAAACCAATGGCTGTAGTCTTTGGTCCACCCACTCATACAACTGCTCGTTCAATGAACGTATACCCGATACAATAGGTCTGAGTGGGGGTGGGGGGGGGGGAAACACCCTTTATGGATCTTAGGTAACGCGTGAAAAATTGGACATGTGGGGTACTGGACAAATAGGTGCTTATACTCCCTGTCATTTATCACCCCTAAGGCTAAACCCTCATTCAAAAGGGTTCTCAGGTCCTCCTGAGCCTTAGCAGTGGGGTCAGATTTCAAAACCAAATATGTGTTCCTATCCTCCAGAATTTTCATCACTTCCCTCTGATACAACAAAGTATCCAAAATAACAATCGAACCTCCCTTATCAGAATTCTTTATCATGATATTGGGATTCGATTGTAAATCTTTCAAAGCCATCCTTTGAGATGCAGAGAGATTGTCAGTAGAATTATAACTTATGGTGCATATTATATGGTTTATTTGATGCTATTCAGCAATATCTATTATATGCCGTTATATTGGTTCATTTAGATGTACCGTATATACTCGCGTATAAGCCGAGTTTTTCAGCCCAAAAATTGGGCTGAAAAGTACCCCTCGGCTTATACGCGAGTACACCAACGCAAGTACGCCCAAACCGCCCGCCCGCCACCATGAGTATACATGTGCCCCCCCCATCAATATCCAGGGCCCCCCCTTGCAGGCCAAACCTGTAAAGAAAGATCATTATACTTACACCTGCGCCCGCCGCCGTCCCCGCTCTGCACCGCGCTCCTCCATCTTCTTCCGTCTTCCTCCTCGGTCGCACAGGCAATGATGTCATTGCCTGTGCGAGTCATTGCCTGTGCGACCGAGGAGGAAGATGGAAGAAGATGGAGGAGCGCGGTGCAGAGCGGGGACGGCGGCGGGCGCAGGTGTAAGTATAATGATCTTTCTTTACAGGTTTGGCCTGCAAGGGGGGGCCCTGGATATTGATGGGGGGGGGGGCACATGTATACTCATGGTGGCGGGAGGGCTTCCTATATATTTGTGGGGCTGCTGCTGTATTTACCTGTGGGGCTGCTGCTGTATTTACCTGTGGGGCTGCTGCTGTATATACCCCTGGGGCTGCTGCTATATATACCTCTGGGGCTGCTGCTGTATTTACCTGTGGGGCTGCTGCTATATATACCTCTGGGGCTGCTGCTGTATTTACCTGTGGGGCTGCTGCTGTATTTACCTGTGGGGCTGCTGCTGTATTTACCTGTGGGGCTGCTGCTATATATACCTGTGGGGCTGCTGCTATATATACCTGTGGGGCTGCTGCTGTATATACCTCTGGGGCTGCTGCTGTAACACTGCTGGGGCCTGTATATACCACTGAGGAGGCCTGTATACCACACTGCTGGGGGCTGTATACCTGTGCTGAGGTCCACCCTCGGCTTATACACGAGTCAATAGGTTTTCCCAGGTTTTGGGGGCAAAAGTAGGGGGGTCGGCTTATACACGGGTCGGCTTATACACGAGTATATACGGTATTTATTTTTCTTCTTTTTTCTATATTAATGATATGCACTTTAGTGGAACTTGGGAATTATATTGCATATGGGATTTTTTTACATCATAATCAGGTTTACTATTCAGGGGGTATATTTTAACCTTTCTATTGTTAACATCTGATGTAAGCAGCCTACTCTTTTATTTCATGAATAACAGTCTACATTATTATAGTTGTTCTATGAACTAATATAATTCCATTGATGGGTTAATGAGTGATTTCCATATGGGATTAATTTGCAATTCTCACAGGTGTTTGTGGATGTTTGTATATATTGTGTGCCATTTTTATCACGTTTTGTCATTGAAGAAGGTTTTTACTGAAACGCATCTGACAGGGCACATGCCTTATGATGCTTTTAATGTTGTGAGTTTGCTAAATAAAGATTATATATACTGGATTTGAGTGCCAGCATTCACCTTTCTTGGATATAATTTAGGCTGTGGCCAGCCGCCGCTGAACACCTGACATGGACCTCCACTGAAGGCAGGGGTGAGCATTTCCCTTCCCCTTCCCCCACAAGCACTAGCATTTGAAGGTAAACATTTATTAGTAACAGAGGAATGAGTGACATGTGTAGGCATCATACTCACAGAGCCCTGCTAAATTCAGGAAACAGACAAGAAGGAGACCCCCAAGAAGAGTGTCCACATTTCCAAAAATTAGGTCCAGATACCACCAAAGTGGTATCAATTGACCTAGAATAAAAATTGTATAATGGGGAGATGAATACAGCATGCTGAAAAGTACAACATCACCTAATCTGTCCAGTGTGCCTCTGGGACGGAAAGGTCCTTAGAGATCCATGACTTGTTCATCTTAATGAAAGTTAGGTGGTCTACACTTTCAGGGTACACCTGTCAGGACACCTTCAGCAGCGCTGTAGATACGTTTTGAGAGAAGGCTGGCTGTGGGGCAGGACAAAACCTCCATGGCGTGATTGACAAGCTCAGGCGACGTCTCCATTTTTGAAGCCCGAATAGCAAAAGGATCCAATCCCCCTGATGGCATGAATATTGAGCTCTAGACAGTCCTGCACCATCCTATCCAGTCGCTCATTGTGTGTCAGACCTGTACTCAGTTCAGCCGATGGACATGCTGGTTTAAAAAATTGGACTTCCAAAAATTGCCAGTCCCAAGAATTTCTACAAGCTTTTTTGATACTTCAGCATGCCCGTGTCAACTATCCAGGGTGGGAAGCTTCTTGATAAATGCACTTTTGTACAGCAAAGCCAACAGTGGCAATCCAATAATCATAGCTAATTTGACTCTTAACAATACTCTTAACTCATTCTCAGACTACCTTCATCCACTCACTGACATAGCTTCCCTACACAACACTGATGCTGCCACCAACCTATATAACACCACAATAACTACTGCCCTCAACTTGGTTGCCCCCCTCACAACAACAAATGTCACAGAAACAGGCAACTCTGGCACACCACACTCACTAAAGACCTGTGAAGTGCTTCCCGGGTTGCTGAACGGAGATGGAAGAAATCTCATTTCTCTGAGCACTTTGCTATGTTCAAGCAGTCCCTCACTAAATTCAAGTCCGCACTCAATGCCATTAAACAAGCCTACATCTCATCTCTACTAACCTCCTTGTCTCGAAATCCCAAACAGCTTTTTAAAACTTTCAATTCTCTACTCCATCCCCTTGCACCTCATCCTTCTCCTCTTATCTCTGTGAAGACTTTGCCTTTTTCTTCAAACAGAAGATCGATAACATCAGAGATAGTACATATGTAGGAGTAGAAAAGGGCACTGACCTGTGTTGATGCAGCTGTTAGTTCCCGTGGATGATGGTGTTAATGATCCCGGTGCTCCAGCTTGTAAAGGATCAAGTGCAGGATTGTTTCAATAGAGGAAGCGGCACTCACGGATCTTGGTTCCAAGCTATTTATTTATCCAAGTTACAGGATACATCCATCAGGGAGGGTGTGCAGGGAGGGGAAGCGCTTCCCCTCCCTGCACACCCTCCCTGATGGATGTATCCTGTAACTTGGATAAATAAATAGCTTGGAACCAAGATCCGTGAGTGCCTCTTCCTCTATTGAAGCATCAGAGATAGCTTTGACCCACTGTCCCTACAGCTTCGCCTCACAACTACACTGCCCTCTCCTTCCAAAGGCTGCTTCTCCACCATGACAGAAGGTCAGCTCTCATCCCCTCTGTCAAAATCACACCTAACCACCAGTGCCTTGAATCCACTCTCATCCCAACTAATTCCCAGCCTCGCCTCAGTCTTCATCCCAACTGTAACCCACCTCTTCAAGTTATCACTTACTTCTGGTGTCTTCCCATAACCCTTCAAACTTACCTTGATCACACCCATCCTCAAAAAAAACCTCCCTCGGCCAATCGTCTGTCTCTAACTATTGCCCAATATCACTTCTCCCCTTCGACTCAAAACTACTAGAACACCACGTCCATCCTGAGCTATCCTCCCACGTCTCCTCCTCCTCCCTCTTTGACCGTCTACAATCGGGCTTCCGAACGCATCACTCTACTGAAACAGTCTTAACCAAAGTTATCAATGACCTATTTACCGACAAAAGCAAACAACACTACTCTGTCCTCCTCCTTGACCTATCTTCCACCTTCGACACTGTAGACCATACCCTCCTGCTACAGATTCTGGAATCTCTTGGTATCACTGACCTCGCCCTCTCCTGGATCTCTTCATATCTAACAAACCAGACATTCAGTGTCACCCTCTCAAACACCACGTCTTCACCTTACCCCCTGTCGGTGTTCCCCAAAGCTCTGTTCTTGGACCCCTACTTTTCTCCATCTACACCCTCGGCTTGGGTCAGCTCATTGAGTCCCTCGGTCTTAGGTATCATCTCTACACATCACCTCCTTGCTATCCAAAATCCCACAATGTCTGTCCGCTATATCATCTTTCTTTCTGCTCGCTTTCTGAAACTGATAATGGAGAAAACAGAATTCATCATCTTTCCCCCAACCCACTCTCCCCCTACCTGACTTATCCATTAATGTCAACGGCTGTTCATTTTCCCCAGTACCCCATGCTCGGCGCCTCAGGGTAATCGTCGACTCTACCCTCTCATTCAAGTCACATATCCAATCCCTTCCACCGCCTACCGACTCCAACGCAAAAATATTTCTTGGATCCGTTCATTCCTTGACCATGACACTGCTAAAATACCCCTCCATGCCATTATCTCCTGCCTCGATTATTGTAACCTACTGCTTAATGGCCTCCCCTCCTGCTCTTTTGACCCTCTGCAATCTATCCTAAACTCTGCTGCCCGACTAATCCACCTGTCTCCTCGCTATTCCCCAGTCTCTCCACTCTGCCAAGACCTTCACTTGCTCCCCATTTCTCAGAGGCCACAGTTTAAAACCCTAACTATAAAATACAAAGCCGTTCACAATCTGTCCCCTCCTTACATTTGTGACATGGTCTCCCGATACCTACCCTCACGCAACCTGCGATCCACTCATGATCTCCTCCTCTACTCCCCCTTATCTTCTCTTCCCAAAACTACATACAAGACTTCTCCCGTGCAACCGCTATACTCTGGAACTCTTTGCCCCAACATATCAGACTCTCACCTATACTGGAAATCTTCAAAAGAAACCTGAAGACTCACCTCTTCCAACAAGCCTACAACCTACTGTGAGCCTCGGTCCACCGAACCACAGCACGACCAACTCTATCCTCTTCTACTGTATCCTCACCATTGTAGATTTTGACTCATCGCAGACAGCGTCCTCTATCCTTCTGTACCTGTATGCCCTGTATTGTTCATGTACATTGTACTTGTCTATGTAAACCCTTTCCACATGTAAAGAGCCATGGAATTAATGGCGCTATAATAATAAATAATAATAATAATAATAATCATGTTGTAGATAGGGCAGCAAGAAGTTGCTCATGTGTCTGATGCATCCATGATGCCCAATTCCTTGTTGTGATGGTGGCGAAGTAAAACTTTAGCTTCCTTCGCCTTCTCCTGCCAACCTCGGACTGTTCTGTTCCCATCAACTTTTCATCCTCCTCCTCCTCAATTTGTTACTTGGCTCCTCCACTTTTACTGCCAGTTTGTCTGGTACCATGAGCTCCTCTCTGACGCTCTGACACTCTACTCCACCCTCACTGTGCAACGAGCGTTCCAACCTTAGAGATATTGGTATTCTTTCCACATCCTCTTCTTCCTCCTCCTCTTCCTCTGGTACCACCACCTAATCCCTCAGACTTTTCAAAGTTTGTTCCAGCATGTAGATGACTGGAATAATGATGCTGATGACAGCCTCATCAGTGCTAACCATCTTAGTAGTCATTTCAAAAATGTTTTAGAATCTGCAGAAGGTTGCAGAGGTCCTTGATCTGTGCCCACTATGCAAATGTCATTTGCTCCACATTCTGCTCACTTTGAGTCTGTGTACATGTTATTGCATAGCTGTCCACAAATCTTCAGCTGTGTGACTCACATCTCCAACGCATTTTAATTTTAACACTGCCTGATAGCGGTGAGCTCTGACAGTACATTAGGGTAGGGGTAGGATTCTGTCTGGACTGTTCGAACATTAAGGGTGCAGTTGATGGTGCATATAGAGGCCCTAGAGAAGGTTTATGAGGCAGAAGCAGTGAATGAAGCAGTGCATGCAGAGGTTTGTCCCAAAAGTGTTGGAGATTTCAAGACTCAGAGAGAAGCCCCTTTCCTGCCTGGCCCCGCAGCTACCAGAGATGTCCAGTGGCCACAGAGCAAGATGTAATTCCCCTGGTCATGTTTTCTTGTCCAGGTGTCAGTGGTAATTTTCACCCTGTCGCACACAAAATGTCTCAATGAACGGGTGTTGTCTGTGACATGCTCTTGCAGTACAGGCACAGCTTTCTTCAAGAAGTAATGATGACTGGGCAACAGATACTGGGGCTGTGATGGCCATCAACTTTTGAAAACCCTCCTTATGCACCAGGCAGAAAGGCAGCATTTCCATTGCCAACAAATTGGTGATGGTGAAGTTCAAGCAATTTGCTTTGGGATATGTAGGAGATAATAATCTTTTACGTGACCACAACTTTGGAATCGAGGGCTGGTTGCTGTGCTGAGAGAGGGTGGTGTAGGGTGTACCTGAGAAACTACTGCGCTGTGAAAGAGGTGCAGGCAAACATATTATTGTGGGTTTGCAAACAAGTGGTGTACTCGTAGTCTGAGATTGGTCAAAAACATCCGGTGTGTCCACTTCCGCAACAGCAGATGGTCTCTCACTTGCCCCGACTGTAGCTGGTAAACAAATGGTGGTTCTGCAGGACAACACTTGCTATGGTGATAGAGTGTTCAGTGAGGTATGCTAGGCACAGTTTTAGTACAGTAACTTTGCAGAGTTACACATGGCATGAGCCATATGGTGGTTCATGCATGTGATAGTCAAATTGTTAGGTTTATTGTGTTAAGTGTTTTTTTTTACAAACTTTGCAAATAATGTGAGTTGGGTCATCCTTTGAAATGTCAAAAAAGGCCCAAGCTAGGCAACCCTTAACGCCTCTGACGACCTCAGATCCATGACTGCTGCTGTTCAGACTTAGAGATGTGGCTGAGGATGCAGTGCTTGTTGTGCTTGCAGTACTCAGTCTTTGTGTAGGAAGATGCAACTAAACCTCTCATCTTCCTTATTCTTCTCTGGTGAGCTTCTCAGCTGTGTGACCTCATCATTATCCTCTCTTTTTTCCCACTCCTCATTCTGAGAGTCATCCTCTTCCTTTTCCTGCCCTGAACGCACTTTACAGTGCGGGTGATCCTTAGGTGTCTGAGTCTCATCATCGTTATCACTTCCACCCTCAGTGCTCAGGGTCTGGATTCTGCTGGAACCCTACTTCCTCCATCCCTGGATTTAAGTTCAAAAGATTTTGGGCATTGGGGAAGATGCTTTCCTCCTCTGGAGTATGTGAATCTTTGAAGCAGACTTCTAATGCCCATAGCATAGAATGTGTGAACATCTCTGCAGAATAGCCCATTTGTGTTTCTCCACAATCAGTTATGCTGTTGGAGAGTTGTGACATGGGGTGACACCTATGAGGACTGTATTCTGTGTGATCATAAGGTGGAGGAACAGAAGGACAGACCACTTGATGCAGCTTGCCATGAACTGTTGTAAACAAAAAGCTAAATGCGACCAAAAACAACAGTACACTGCAGTAAAAGTATTAAATGCAAGTGCAGTATAAAAAGTATAACAAATACAGGGTACTTAGTCTATCCATTTTTTTGCGCAAAAAAAAAGTTATATCAAGCCACGTCACTAACTTCAAAGTGTACCCATCTCTGACGCGGTCCTAACTGTTGTATTAAAAACCTGACTAGTGTGTATACTTACCAGTGAGCAGGAGCCAGAAAGGACAGTGTCTGAAATGGACTGAAGGCGACGGGGCTATATGTGTGCAGGGCCCAGAGAGGGGCGGGAACTCCATCTCTTGCAAAGCAAGAGGCAATTAATTAGAAAACAGATGAGTCCTGCACACAAAGAACAGGTCTGTAGGAGCCTGTTCACACCGCCAGCATAATTGTAAACAAAAAGCTAAATGCGACCAAAAACAACAGTACACTGCAGTAAAAGTATTAAATGCAAGTGCAGTATAAAAGTATAACAAATACAGGGTACTTAGTCTATCCGTTTTTTTGCGCAAAAAAAGTTATATCAAGCCACGTCACTAACTTCAAAGTGTACCCATCTCTGACGCGGTCCTAACTGTTGTATTGAAAACCTGACTAGTGTGTATACTTACCAGTGAGCAGGAGCCAGAAAGGACAGTGCGCAAAAAAACGGATAGACTAAGTACCCTGTATTTGTTGTACTTTTTATACTGCACTTGCATTTAATACTTTTACTGCAGTGTACTGTTGTTTTTGGTCGCATTTAGCTTTTTGTTTACAATTATGCTGGCGGTGTGAACAGGCTCCTACAGACCTGTTCTTTGTGTGCAGGACTCATCTGTTTTCTAATTAATTGCCATGAACTGTAGCAAAAGTTCTTTCTGGGCCTCATCCACAACTCGTATTGCTCTGCTGCTAGCAAACAAAGAAACTGAAGTATGCTGTCCAGTAACAGAAGTTGTCACTTCGCTTGGGTTACAACAACCCAGTGTTTGGACGGTACTGCTGTTAGTAACATTAGCAGAAGCAACTACCCCATGTACACCTCAAACACCAAACCCACTCCCCTTCCAGCATGCCTATTGCCCCTCCCCTTTCCACCACGACCTGGGGATTTCCCACTCATTTTTCATGCACACAGATTTTGAAAGCACTTAATTGATGCCCAATAAAATCATTTTAGGGGAAACAGAAAAATGTGGCAATCATTGCTTTGAGACTAAAAAATGCCTTTTTAGCCTTTTTAGTACAATATGAAGTATTTGGCAATCACTGCTTTTAAGACCAGAAAAATCTTTTTTTGGGAAGCTGGAGGATTTGGCAATCAATGCTTTGAGGCCAAACATTGCCAACTCCTTCTCTTTCCCTAAAAAGGCTATCACTGGGTTGAGGCTAAACACAGCATTTTTTAGGGAAACTGAAGGATTTAGCAATCACTGGTTTGAGGACAAATACACCCTTTTAAGTGGAAAGTGAAGAAATTGTCACTGCTTTGAGGCCAAGCACAGAATTTTTAGGGGAAAGTGAAGGATTTGGCAAAAAATTGCTTTAGGCCAAATACAGCCTTTTTAGGGGAAAGGGAAGAATTTGGCATTCATTGATTTGAGGCCTAACACAGCCTTTTTAGGGGAAAGTAAAGGAATTGGCAATTACTGTTTTGAGGGCAAACAGCCTTTTTAGCAGAAACAAAAGGATTTTGCAATTACTGCTTTGAGGCCATACAAACCTTTTTTTAGGGGAAAGCAAAGTATTTGGCTGTAACTGCTTTGAGGCCAAATACAGCCTTTTTAAGGTAAACTGATGGATTTGGCAATCATTGCTTTGAGGCAAAAAAATGCCTTTTTAGTGGAAAGCGAAGGACTTGGCATTTAATTCTTCTAGGCACCATAAGTGCCTTTTTAGGGGAAACTGAAGGATTTGGCAATCACTGCTTTGAGGCCCAACAAAGTATTTTTAGGGGAAAAGAAAGGATTCTGCAATCAGTAGTTTGAGGCCAAACACAGCCTTTTTAGGGGAAAGTGAAGGATTTGGCAGTCACTGGTTTGAGGTCAAACACAGCCTTTTAAGGGGAAGTTAAGGATTGTCAATCAGAAAAATATTAGAATCTTAGAGTCCTCAGTGGTTGATACCTTTTAATGGCTAACTGAAAAGATGGTAAGAGAAGCAAGCTTTAGGGACATCATGACACAAATTTTGAAGACACATACATATATACATAAGCAGAGTGAGCTAATGCAGACTGTCAATAACTACTTTTAAGCCAAAAAATGCCTTTTTAGTAGAAAATGAAGGATTTGACAATTACTGCTTTTAGTCACAAAAATCATTTTTTAAAGGAAACAGAAGGATTTTGCAATCACTGCTTTAAGGCCAAAACATGCCTTTTTACTAGAAAATGAAGGATTTGGCAAGTACTGCTTTCTGGCCAAGCATAGCCTTTTTAGGGAAAAGGGAAGGATTTGGCAATCACTGCAGAGAACTTTCTAATGATCTCTTTACTCTTAGGCCTGAGACGGGGACAAGGGGGCATCCTCTACGTCTGCAGGAAAGAAGGTTTAATCATAATCACAGACGTGGATTCTTTACTGTAAGAGCAGTGAGACTATGGAACTCTCTGCCACATGATGTTGTAATGAGTGACTCACTACTAACATTTAAGAAGGGCCTGGATGCCTTTCTTGAAAACTATAATATTACCAGCTATATATACTAGATCCTTTGATAGGGCATTGATCCAGGGAATTAGTCTGATTGCCATATCTGGAGTCAGGAAGGAATTTTTTCCCCCAATGTGGAGCTAGTGTTGTCACATGGGTTTTTTTTGCCTTCCTCTGGATCAACATGTTAGGCTATGGGTTGAACTAGATGGACTTAAAGTCTTCCTTCAACCTTAAAAACTATGTTACCATGTTACTTGTATGCAAAAATGCAGCTTTGGTAATGCACACATATTTTATAATCACACTTGTTCTCATCAAACAAATGCCTGTGTCAAGATAGACTCTCCCGCCCTTCTATTCTATCTAAAATGCGATTAATTAGCTATCTTTTTGTGTAGCATGGATGGACCACCATGGAGCAGAAAGGAGTTGCAGCAGCACTGTCCCTAAGCAGTAGCACCCTGAAAATGGCGATGACGGCAAATGGCCGCTCTTTATATTCCAAGGGACATATGATTTAAGCAGCCAATGAAACAAGCCAACCAGTGACACAAGTTCTTGTGTCTTCAACTTGTGGATGTTTTATGCGACCCGATTGGCTGCCGGCTCGGGACATCCGCACAGGAAGTGACAGGAAAAAAATGGGGCTCGACATTACTCTGATATCTAATTACCCCCTCCCCTCATCAAACATGAAATTTAAAAATTGGTGAACATGTTCAGGAAAGTTTGCTCATCTCTAGCAATGGCTAAATGTGTCTGGCTTCGCCCAATGCACTTCTATTGAAAGCACATCTAGTTGGCACAAGACTACAAGCATGCAAATTTCATACATGCAGTCACATAAACACCTACTTAATCTGGCAATTCTGACAGCGGGTGCAGCATATGCTGTTCACGATTCAGAAGTCTGCATTCACAAAGTATAACTGCAGACTTTTGTGTGAAGCCTGGTCAACACCTTTGATGCTTCCCTATATGGCCTTCATTGTGTCTTTACAGTGCTTTACTACTATTTAAAAAAAACTAACTATTTCTCACATATCCCCAGTCAATTGTTGAGCAACTTGTTCCTTTTATATTACTGGCTGGTTTCATGTCCTGCACTTAGGGCTTATTCAGACATCTATGTAAATTGGTTTGAGCACAGACTGGTTATGCATGGACTGGCTGCAGCTCTCCAGACCTGATCGTGACAGAGCCATAGTAATACATGAAGCTAACACACTCGGGATGGAAGATCTGCAGCCAGTCCATGCATTAACCAATTTTGATGGATTTGTATGTATCTGCTTAAGGCTCATTCAGAAGTCCAATTTTCTCATGCATGAGAAAAAAGACTGATTATTTTAATAGATTTGAACAGATCTTGGTCCAAATGTCTTCTTTTTCTTTTGCTGAGGATATAAAAGGTTTCTTCACCTTCTCCTGAAAGTCTGTGCAAATTTGGTCTTATCTTATCCTGTTCTAAGATGGCATAGAAAACCTGGTGATGAATTTATTTTAACCTTTTTGTGAGAGAAACTGCTGGCCAAGTATTTTACTGTATTTTGTAGCAAGAAAATTGATAATAAAAATCAAGTACACAAAATAAAGGTTTTAAATTGTTTTGAATATGTAGATTAGGTTTGGGATTTTTGTAGTGGAAGTCAATTACAATGAAAGATGGGCCAAAATCAATCCCAGGCGCCCACCTCTTAATGATTTTGTCACTTTCTACTTCAGCTCACCTTATTTCAAGATTGGCATTCAGAATACCCATTTTATGAATAAAGGCCATAGTGCTCAAAGGAACAAATCAAATGCAATCACAGATTTTCTGTATCTGTTAAAGTATCTGTTAAAGAAATGCCATGCATTGTGCAGCTGCTCATAATGTACATGTAATGATAGAAAAGCCATTGATTACATTTTTATGACAATTTAATTATTTGAAAATACATGTTACCTTAGACATTTGTTAACCAGGTGCAAGAAATTAGTTTGCAAAGTGATTCTATAATAAGCCTCTCAGTATTTGCAGATAGAAAGTATAAAGTATATCTGTAAAATGTTCAAATACATATTCAGCAACACTGTTCATCAAAAAATAAGAATCTTCTTTAGAGTCTCATCTAAAAAAATGGTCCCAAGTTTCGAATAAAAAATAAGACTGATTTTATTATACTGTCATGTGACGCTATTCTTAGGGCTTATGTACATAACTGTATATTTGGTCCAAGTGCTATCTGTGAAAAAAACGGACAGTACTTGGAGCATTGTTTTAAAAAAGGGCAGTGCAATAGACCGATTTTATTTCACTGATGGAATCTGTGTGCAAAACAAAATCACAGTATGCACGATTTCCCTTCTCAAATCGGGGTTGACCCATTCAAGTCTACGCGAAAAAAGATCAGATACAAATGACAATGAAAACAAAGTAAGTGATCACTCAAATCCCAAATACATGTACATGGTACCAAAAGGTGATTTTCATAATACAGTTTATAGGCTCAATGTACAGCATTCATTTATGCAGAGTCCAGCTCATACAGATGACACTTATAGTAGTAAATAGGTATATACCCCTAGATAGAATGCTTGTTGTCATCCCCAATCAGAGTCAGCCAGCCATAAAGTTCTATTGCTTTGTCCCAATGGGATCAATAAGAGAATGTAATATTGCTGGCAGGCTCAGACAAGGGGCTAACACAATCAGCATGGGGCATAGTCAAGACGCATACAAAACTGAAAGCTGGTGTTACCATGCTGAGCCAGTGAAACACCGCATTGGGGTTTCTGTTTTCTCCTTTCTATGGTGGTCACTTAACCCCTTGGTTACTTGCAATTGTGGTATCATGGGTATGTTTTATGATAAATGGCTGTTTTGTATGCATCTTGACTATGCCCCATGCTGATTGTATGGGTGCTCTAAATATACTGGAGCATCAAATTATTTAGCACTGTATACCTACAAATGCTCATGTTGTCATTATACCCAGATAATTCTTCTCTTTTCCATTAGGGCTATGACATCACAGGAATAAAATCAGACTAACAGAATCCTTCTAAGCTCTGTGTGGAAACAGGAAGTCTTTTCTCTCTGCATGAGTCATCACTGTAAAATCCCTGGCGGGGGAGTAGCAGAGCAGTTGAGAAAGGGCCCCGTCACACTTGGCGACGTTCCAGCTATCCCAACAACGATATGACTTCGTAAGGATCGCTGGAGCATCGCTACATGGTTGCTGGTGAGATGTCAAACAGTTACATCTATTCAACGACGCAGCAACAATACGGCAACCCGTATAACGAGCTCAGTAGTTGTTGGGACTCTGTCACAGAGCAGCTAGTCTAACAACTCAGACCTATGTAGCTGAGTTCTGAGTCACCAACAAGGTTGTTGTTAAAGCGTCAGATACACCAGTGCTTGCTGCCCAACGGGAACTCGATGATCAAAAAATGGTCCAGGCCATTCCAACACGATCGGCGATGTCATGGCCGGGGCTCGGTCGCTGCTACATGTCAAACATAGCGAGAGCACTGGTGAGGTCGCTGTTGAGTCACAAAACCTGTGACTCAACAGCGATCTCGCTAGCGATCTCACTATGTGTAACGGGGCTTATGAAGTTGAAAAGGGTGATGACTCATGCAGGGAAAAGAAACTAATCAATCACCAAGTTAGGATTAAGGAGTTGGAGCAGCACGTTCTAAATTTAGAGGGAGAAAATTTACAAATTAAAAGGATGGGTGACCTGGAAAATAACTCTAGACACGGCAACTTGAAGCTAGTGCAGTTAAAGGAGTCAGTTCCCATCTCAGAACTAAAGCTAGGGTGCCACTTGAGGCTCACGGAGTCACTAAAATTTCTGAAATTCTGCGACAGCACATAGCATTAATGCTATGCGCTGCCAGTGAAGCGCAGCCCCATAGCAACCCGGTCACAAACAAAGCTGCAGGATGTGAGATTTAGCAAAGCGCATAGGAAAACGCTGTAGACAGTGTTTCCTGTGTGCTGTGATAAAGTGCACATCCTGTGTGGCCGCTGCTAAGGTAAACACCAACATGGTCCTGAGAATTAGTCATAGAGGCTACACCAGATCATAATGAAATTTCCAGACTGCAATGACAAAACAGATAATATGAGTGCATATAGGAAAAGTTTTCTCCCTCTGGAAATCTTACTATTTAAGGCTGGGGTCACACTTGGCATGCGTTTTTTTAGTGCCTTAAAAAAACGCATGCGTTTTAACATGCGTTTTTTCATGTCATCATGAGTTTTTCAAGGTGTGTGATGGCACCCTGCGTTTTTGGCTGCGTTTTTAAATCCGCACCAAAAAATAGTGCATGCACTATTTTTTGGTGCGGTTTGAAAAGCGCATGCGTTTTTTACAAAACGCATGCGTTTTTTTAACATGGGGGCCTATGGGTGCGTTTTTACATGCGTTTTTGAAAACACAGGTCTCCAAAAATGCTTGTAAAAAACGCAAGTGTGACCCCAGCTTAAGGAATATTCCGCTGATGTTACAAAACGCAGAAGATACTTCAGCAAGGTATGTTCTATTTTTTCCAGTCAATAAAAAGGTTTATGCTTTCATATCTGGCCATTCTAGAAATATTTTCAAGAAATGTTATCACCTACAAGTCACTTTGTGATGCAGAAATGGATATAGATGAACTTCAACGCAGCTCTCAGACATCAGAAGGTGGCAGTCACAGTGGAAACAGAAAAGATGATGACAGATTCAACTCAACACCAAAGTCCCAAAGGTTGTCTAGACATTGCAGCAGATTGCCTCCCTGAATAGCAAACATTAAACACAAGCCGGACATTCTTTTCTGCCTGGTCGGAATGAGTCCGTAAACATAAGTGACACGATGTCTTCTCTGTCTTTTATATTCTAGAATGTAATATTTGTTTACAATAACTCAACGGAGATATATTATATTCTTTGCTATTATAAAAAATTAACATGGTCTGGCAGAAACTAAGCTCTTGGGATGCTTTCTACACTGGGACATTGCTGAAAATTATATGTATAAAATTCCTTTATAAATGCGATATACAGGGTTCCCAGACTCACCAATGTTTAAACATATCTAAAATTTGGTTGCTCTGTTATGTGCAATATGTGCATTATTAAAAGATATAATATATGTTTACACCACCTAAATTGTTTGTGGTTGAAGATAAATTACACTTTGTTCCAAATTATTATGCAAATGTTCTTTTTCTCTGATTTTTCTAAATAGTTGGTGCAAATGACAGTGTAATAAAAGTCAGCACTAGTGATGGGCGAATCCTAAATTACTCGGAATCGCTTGACTCTAGCGAGTCCGAGCACAGGACTCGCTACTCGTTGCGAGTCTAGCGAGTCCAATGTTAATGAATGGGGAAGCAAGTAATAGCGAGTAGTGTGAGATTTACAAATCGCAGATGTGTCTCGGAAGCTTCAGCCTGAAGCAATCCTAGTTTTGTCATTTATTTGCATTGGACTCGTTTACTTTGTAAGTAATCGCTGGGAAACTCGCACAGATAAGAATCCTGTCTGCTCAGTGTGCTGGCTGCCAGCTCCAGGGTCCTAGAGCCCGCCTGCTGCCTGATGTAGCAGTGCTGAGATTGTTCTGTCTGCTCATTCCCTGTGTACAGACATGAATGTCTGTGCAGAGAGATGATGTAGCAGAGCTGAGATTGTTCTCAGTCTGCACATTCCCTGTGCATAGACATCTATATCTATGCACAGGGGATGTAGCAGAGAGGACATCGCGTTTTGGACAACGTCGGATGGAAGAGGATTTTTTTAATTAAAGATGGAGTCCCTAATGGCTTTTTTTTTATTTCTAATAAAAAATTTTCTTTGTGTTGTGTTTTTTTTAAAACAATTTAATAGAAATTCATGGCGGTCATGTCTAATATTGGCGTGACCGCCATAAATTTCGGGCTTCCTGGCTAGACATAGAAATTGCGCGGAGCCCCACGCATTTTTTTTTAATTATTTCATGAAATTTTGAGATTCTGACTCTGACTCTGAGACTCTGACTCTGAGACTCTGACTCTGAGACTCTGACTCTGAAATTCATGAAATAATAAAAAAAAAAATGCGTGGGGCTCCGCGCAATTTCTATGTCTAGCCAGGTACAGCTAAGCAGCTGGGGCTGGAATCCGCAGCGCAGGGATGCCCAAGCTTTCTGGGCACCCCCCGCTGCAAATTGCAGCCCGCAGCCGCCCCAGAAGATGGCGCGTTCATTGAAGCGCCATCCTCTGGCGCTGAACCCCGCTCTTCCAGCGGCCCTGGTGGCGGTAGCACGCTGGGTAATAAAGGGGTTAATACCAGCTTTGTTATACAAGCTGGTATTAAGCCCGAGATTCTTAATGTCAGGCCACGTTTGACCCGGCCACTAAGAATCTCCAATAAAGGGTTAAAAAAACACAACACAGAGAAAAGTTTTTATTTGAAATAAAAAAAAAAGCCATTAGGGACTCCATCTTTAATTTAAAAAATCCTCTTCCGTCCGACGTAGTCCAAAACGCGATGTCCTCTCTGCTACATCCCCTGTGCATAGATAGATGTCTATGCACAGGGAATGAGCAGACTGAGAACAATCTCAGCACTGCTACATCATGTCTGTGAGCAGGCGGGCTCTAGGACCCTGGAGCTGGCAGCCTGCACACAGAGAAGACAGCTGGACTCGGCTCGCAATGTAATAGCAGTTACTTTGCGAGTTTCCCTGCTATCACTGGCACAGTAGCCGAGTCTAATGCAAACAATGGCAATCCTAGTTTTGTCAGCGTTTCTGACAAAACTAGGATTGATATTGATTTGCATTGGACTCGTGCGAGTAATCACTGGGAAACTCGCAGAGTACCGAGTCCTGCGAGTCCCTTACTACTCGCCGAGTAAAGAGTCCTAGCGAGTAGATTCGCCCATCCCTAGTCAGCACCCGTTAGAGTATACATCAAATTTTATTGAAGAAATCTCCCTATGATAACAGTATAATTTTCAAAATTTAAAAAATTCTAGAAGCACTGTTCCAAATTATTACGCACAGTAGAGTTTGTAAACATTTGATATGTTTGAAAGAACTGAAAATGTTCATTTGTTGAATTTGCAGCATTAACAGGTCACATTCACTGAAATAAAAAGCTATTTAACTTCAAAACATCCTAACAGGCCAAGTTACATGTTAACATAGGAACCCTACTTTGATATCACCTTCACAATTCTAGTATCCATTGATATTGTGAGTTTCTGGACAGTTTCTGCTTGTATTTCTTTGGATGATGTCAGAATAGCTTCCCAGAGCTGCTGTTTTGATGTGAACTGCCCCACTCTTATAGATCTTTTACTTGATTATACTCCTAAGGTTCTCTATAGGATTGAGGTCAGGGGAAGATGGTTGCCGCACCATGAGTTTATCTTCTTTTATGCCCATAGTAGCCAATGGCACAGAGGTATTCTTTGTAGCATGAGATGGTGCATTGAAATGCATGAGGATGATTTTGCTCCAAGAGGCACGTTTTTGCTTTTTGTAACATGGAAGAAAGTTCTCAGTTGGAAACTCTATATACATTGCAGTGGTCATTTTCACACCTTCAGAAACCTTAAAGGGGCCTACCAGCTGTTTCCCAATGATTCCAGCCCAACACATGACTCCTTCACCTCCTTGCTGATGTCGCAGCCTTGTTGGGACATGGTGGCATCCACCAACCATCCACTACTCTATTCATCCGGACCATCCAGGGTTGCTCAGCACTCATCAGTAAACAAGACTGTTTGAAAATTAGTCTTCATGTATATCTGGACCCACTGCAACTGTTTCTGCTTGTGAGCACTGTTTAGGGGTGGCCGAATAGTAGGTTTATGCACCACAGCAAGCCTTTGAAGGATCCTACACCTTGAGGTTCGAGGGACTCCAGAGGCACCAACAGCTTCAAATATCTGTTTGTTAGTTTGTAAGGCCTTTTTAGCAACTGCTCTCTTAATCTGATGAACTTGCCTGGCAGAAACCTTCCTCATTCTGCCTTTATCTGCACGAACACATCTGTGCTCAGAATCAGCCACAAATCTCTTCACAATACGATGATCACGCTTAAGTTTTCGTGCAATATCAAATGTTTTCATCCCTTGTCCAAGGCATTGCACTACTTGTTGCTTTTCGGCAGCAGAGACATCCTTTTTCTTTCCCATGTTACTTGAAAACTGTGGCCTGTGTAATATTGTGGAACACCCAGTTTTCCTTTTATTGGGCTCACCTGCCAAACTAATTATCACAGATACCTTGGATTGATTTCAATGATCCAAAGAACCCTGAGACACAGTACCATCAATGGGTTTCATTGAAAAAATATAAAAAATAAAACCCTATGACACATAAAACCAATTTGCATAATAATTTGGAACACAGTGTATATTCTTTAATGCTAGGGTCACACTTGCAGATTTTATATGCTCTTTTGGAGCATGTAAAAACGAACCCATAAGCCCCCATGCAAAAAATGCATGCCCTAATAGCAAAAACACATGGCTTAATAGCAAAAATGCATGCCTAAAGTGCCATGCGTTTTTGGCATGCGTTTTTGCCCTTATGTGAGAAGCTGCCTTCAAAAACACATGCAAAAACGCATGGTACATTAGTACCATTTAGCACCATCCAAAAACGCATGCGTTTTCCATAGGGGCCAATGTTAAAAAACGCATGCGTTTTCCAAAAAACGCATGCGTTTTTAAATCAGCACCAAAAAATAGTTAAGGCACTTAAAAAACTCATGCCAAGTGTGACCCTAGCCTTATATCGTAAGAGGTTAATATTTTCTGATGGAAATAAGGCTTTTATGTTAAGGCTAGCTTCACACTAGCATTTGGTCTGTATGCGTCTGACATGCAGACGCAAATGCAGTGCCGAACGCGGTCATACTGATGTGAACGCAGCGATGATTCTCCGCATGCGTTCACATAGTATGTGACTGTAAATGTTCCCAGCCACCCAATCAGCAGTCTCCGCAGGTGGGAGGCGGAGATCAGTGATGGAGATCAGCGGCGGAGATGAGAGAGAGAGAGAATGATTGAGAGAATGAATGCGAGAATGAGAATATACATGGCCCGGTCGTTTTACACTATTTTCTATGTGATCTTCAGCGTTCACCTGCACTGTCATTTTTGGTGATACTGCGGATCTATTGACCTCAATTCATTTTATATGCACTGCAGGACGCTTGCATAGAAAGTGAGCTCCCTCAGACGCACAAAAAATGCAACCATTTGCATTCAGATGGCCCTCACGAAAAACTTATCCGATCGCAAACGGATACAAACGCAGCCAAATGCAGGTACCATGTTAAACATAGGAGTGCATTGTGCATGTGTTTGGCTGTGTTCAGACACGCTGCAAATGTTAAGTCGGCCTAAGACCCTCTTTTTCTTTGGACATTGCTGCTAATTATATGTTAAAAACCTTATAAGGCTAGGGTCACATTTATTACTGAAATTGCGTTCACTGCATCCAGATCCGGATGCGGTGAACGCAATTGGCTTCAGACAAGCCGCCATCCGGTAACCGCATTGCTCTGGATGTGTAATCTGGAGCAATCCGGTTACCGGATAGTTTGCTCATCCCTGCTGCCGCTGTAAAATCTATGAATAAAGCTTAATTAATGAAAATAATTATGCCCTTCATGTCTCTAGGGGGTGCCCACCCCCCCCTAGAGACATGCTACCTACTTATGTTGGCATGTAATAGGTTAATATGTTTTGTACAGTAAGCCGACTCTTGTCGGCTCTGTACATTTTTATGAATGAAGCCGCAGCTCCCCTGTGAGCAGCGCTCATGCTATACCTAATGTACATATAGTATGTGCGCTGTCCAGGGTCCTGAAGGCTTATACAGCAGATCTATGGGCAGTGCACAGCCATAGATCTACTATAAATGCCTGCAGGACCTCGGACAGCGCACATATTATACGTACATTAGGTATAGCATGAGCGCTGCTCACAGGGGAGCTGCGGCTTCATTCATAAAAATGTACAGAGCCGACAGGAGTCGGCTTACTGTACATGACATATTAACCTATTACATTCCAATCTAAGTAGGTAGCATGTCTCTAGGGGGGGTGGGCACCCCTAGAGACATGAAGGGCATAATTATTATCATTAAATAAGCTTTATTTTACAGTTAAGAACTTTGCTTATCCCGGCGGCAGCATTACATGCAATCCGGATACTGCATCCAGCTCTGCAGCCTGCATGAAAAATCAAGCAGGCTGCAGTTTTTGGAGTGGTTCTAACATCCGCAATGCGGTAAACGCATTGCTCAGAATGTGTAATCCTGAGCAATGCGTTCCCGTATACTTTGCTTATCCCGGCTGCTGCCGGGATAAGCAAAGTGTTTCATGTTGTAAAAAAAGTTTTAATATTCCTAATAATTGTGCCCATCATGTAACTAGGGGGTGCCCACCCCCCTAGAGACATGCTACCTACTCAGGTGGGCATGTAATGTGTTAATATCTCATGTACAGTAAGCCGGCTCCTGACGGCTCTGTACAATTTTCTGAATGAAGCCGCGGCTCCACTGACAGCTGTGCACATACTATACGTAATGTACATATAGTATGTGTGCTGTCCGAGGTCCTGAAGGCTTTTACAGTAGATCTATGGGCAGCGCACCGCCATAGATCTACTGTAAAAGCCTTCAAGACCTCAGACAGTGGCACATACTATACGTACATTACGTATAGTATGCGCACCGCTGTCAGTGCAGCCGCGGCTTCATTCACAAAATTGTACAGAACCGACAGGAGCCGGCTTACTGTACAAGCAATATTAACACATTAGATGCCCACCTGAGTAGGTAGAATGTCTCTAGGGGGGCTGGGCACCCCCTAGAGACTTGATGGGCACAATTATTAGGAATACTAAAGCTTTTTTTAAAGATCTTACAGTTTGCTCATCCCTGCAGCAGCAGGGATGAGCAAACTGTACGGTAAGCAGATTGCTCCAGATTACACATCCGGAGCAATCTGGTTACCGGATTGCGGCTTCAGCAACACATTTTGCATGCAAAATGTGTCTGAAGCTAATTGCGTTCAACGCATCCGGATTTGGATGCGGTGAACGCAATTTTCTATTAAAATGTGACCCTAGCCTAAGTGAAACATTGCTGTACTCAGAGTCTCTGTGTCTAAATCATGGTGCTTTCAGATAAGGTAACAAAACTTGCTGACAGAGTCTCTTTAATAAATATCTAAGTTGTACTTTTATGAGCATTCTGATTATGGACGGGTAATTCAAAGTGTGGTATAAATCTTTTCTTTTTTTGTGATTAGTTCACTTAGGCCTATTCCATATCTAATGCTGGGTTGCTTTTGGCCAGGGTCACACATACCATCCTTTTTGGCTTAAATCTGTTTTTGGGATCATTTTTTGTCATTTTTTTTTCAAAGTGCAAAAACGCATATGTTTTAACGCATGTGTGTTTTTGTGCAGCATCCCAAAAAACGCTGCTAGCAGCGTTTTTGGGTGCATTAAAAGAACACATGCATTTTTTTAACACGGAGCCCTATGGGAAACGCATGCGTTAACGCATGGTACGTATAGGCACCATGCGTTAACGCATGCGTTTTTGCATGCGTTTTTTAGATATGCATTTTTGGACTTTGAAGAAAAATTGAGAAAAATAATCCCAAAAACGGATCCTAGCCAAAAACGGATGCCATGTGTGACCTTGGCCATAGTCTTTCTACTTCACGAACAAAAGAAGTCCATTATGCTTGTAGTAGTTTAAATACTACTTCTAGGTATTTTACTGTAGCAATCAAATTTTGCAAATTCAACGCAATTACAAAGCAATTAAAAAAAATGTCCCAAAGTAGCTTTGAATTAGATAGGAACACCAAAGAAAAATTGTACCAGGACAAAAATCAAGTTTATTGAGTAAGTAGATTAAAATATAAATTATACATGAAATTCCGACAACATATACATAGAGTAAAAATGGTGGGTGACCATCCATGGGAACTCCAAGACTGTAAAATACATACATCATATAGCATAAGTAGTGATGAGCGAGTACTAAAATGCTCGGGTGCTCGAAGCTCGGGCCGAGCATCCCGAGATACTCGTGTACTCGGCCCGAGTAACGAGCCCAATGTTATCCTATGGGAGACTCGAGTAATTTTATGAAATTACTGCCGGCAGCATGGAAAAACCCTAAAAATGTCACAAAAGTCTCAGAAGAGTGCTGAAATGACATGGCAACACCATGGGGAAGACCCCTGGAAGCATTTCTCACTCAAAAGTCACAGCTGTGAACAATCTTGTCCCAGTTTCACGCCAATTTTACGGAGTCTCCAGAAAACCTTCCAAAATTACACCAAAATTAATATTTAGGGTGGAAATGTTAAGGGCACATACCCAATAGTGAGATACAGCTGGTGTATGTCACTTTTTGTGATTACATGAAAGATTTTACGTGAAAACATTGTGCGACACTCCGATGACCCTGACAAGAGACGTACATGAAGCCCTGTCTAGAAATAAAGTGCCCATTTTGAGGAACTGGGTCTATTGTAGTATCTTCCTTTGCCAGGGCAGTCCAAAATTGGGAGGTTCACCAATGCCCCTGGATACAGACATGCAGGATGGCCTGTAAACAAGAACTGGGTGTATTGTAGTATAGCCCTTTGGCCAGGGCAGCCAAAAATTGGGAGGTTCAACAATGACCCATGCATACAGACATGTAGTAGGGCCTGTAACCCTGAAGTGGGTGTATTGTAGTATAGCCCTTTGGTCAGGGCAGCCAAAAATTGGGAGGCTCCTCTTTGTCCCTGGATAGAGACGTGCAGGAGGGCCTGTAACCCTCAAGTGGGTGTATTGTAGTATAGCCCTCTGGCCAGGGCAGCCAAAAATTGGAAGGTTCAACAATGAGCCATGCATACAGACATGTAGTAGGGCCTGTAACCCTCAAGTGGGTGTATTGTAGTATAGCCCTTTGGCCAGGGCAGCCAAAAATTGGAAGGTTCAACAATGAGCCATGCATACAGACATGTAGTAGGGCCTGTAACCCTCAAGTGGGTGTATTTTAGTATAGCCCTCTGGCCAGGGCAGCCAAAAATTGGGAGGCTCCACATTGTCCCTGGATAGAGACGTGCAGGAGGGCCTGTAAAGAAGAACTGGGTGTATTGTAGTATAGGCCTTTGGCCAGGGCAGCCAAAAATTGGGAGGTTCAACAATGACCCATGCATACAGACATGTAGTAGGGCCTGTAACCCTGAAGTGGGTGTATTGTAGTATAGCCCTTTGGTCAGGGCAGCCAAAAATTGGGAGGCTCCTCTTTGTCCCTGGATAGAGACGTGCAGGAGGGCCTGTAACCCTCAAGTGGGTGTATTGTAGTATAGCCCTCTGGCCAGGGCAGCCAAAAATTGGAAGGTTCAACAATGAGCCATGCATACAGACATGTAGTAGGGCCTGTAACCCTCAAGTGGGTGTATTGTAGTATAGCCCTTTGGCCAGGGCAGCCAAAAATTGGAAGGTTCAACAATGAGCCATGCATACAGACATGTAGTGGGTCCTGTAACCCTCAAGTGGGTGTATTGTAGTATAGCCCTTTGGCCAGGGCAGCCAAAAATTGGGAGGCTCCTCTTTGTCCCTGGATAGAGACGTGCAGGTGGGCCTGTAACCCTCAAGTGGGTGTATTGTAGTATAGCCCTCTGGCCAGGGCAGCCAAAAATTGGAAGGTTCAACAATGAGCCATGCATACAGACATGTAGTAGGGCCTGTAACCCTCAAGTGGGTGTATTGTAGTATAGCCCTTTGGCCAGGGCAGCCAAAAATTGGAAGGTTCAACAATGAGCCATGCATGCAGACATGTAGTAGGGCCTGTAACCCTCAAGTGGGTGTATTGTAGTATAGCCCTTTAGCCAGGGCAGCCAAAAATTGGAAGGTTCAACAATGAGCCATGCATACAGACATGTAGTAGGGCCTGTAACCCTCAAGTGGGTGTATTGTAGTATAGCCCTTTGGCCAGGGCAGCCAAAAATTGGGAGGTTCAACAATGAGCCATGCATACAGACATGTAGTAGGGCCTGTAACCCTCAAGTGGGTGTATTGTAGTATAGCCCTCTGGCCAGGGCAGCCAAAAATTGGGAGGCTCCACATTGTCCCTGGATAGAGACATGCAGGAGGGCCTGTAAAGAAGAACTGGGTGTATTGTAGTATAGGCCTTTGGCCAGGGCAGCCAAAAATTGGGAGGTTCAACAATGGCCCATGCATACAGACATGTAGTAGGGCCTGTAACCCTGAAGTGGGTGTATTGTAGTATAGCCCTTTGGTCAGGGCAGCCAAAAATTGGGAGGCTCCTCTTTGTCCCTGGATAGAGACGTGCAGGAGGGCCTGTAACCCTCAAGTGGGTGTATTGTAGTATAGCCCTCTGGCCAGGGCAGCCAAAAATTGGAAGGTTCAACAATGAGCCATGCATACAGACATGTAGTAGGGCCTGTAACCCTCAAGTGGGTGTATTGTAGTATAGCCCTTTGGCCAGGGCAGCCAAAAATTGGAAGGTTCAACAATGAGCCATGCATACAGACATGTAGTAGGTCCTGTAACCCTCAAGTGGGTGAATTGTAGTATAGCCCTTTGGCCAGGGCAGCCAAAAATTGGGAGGCTCCTCTTTGTCCCTGGATAGAGACGTGCAGGAGGGCCTGTAACCCTCAAGTGGGTGTATTGTAGTATAGCCCTCTGGCCAGGGCAGCCAAAAATTGGAAGGTTCAACAATGAGCCATGCATACAGACATGTAGTAGGGCCTGTAACCCTCAAGTGGGTGTATTGTAGTATAGCCCTTTGGCCAGGGCAGCCAAAAATTGGAAGGTTCAACAATGAGCCATGCATACAGACATGTAGTAGGGCCTGTAACCCTCAAGTGGGTGTATTGTAGTATAGCCCTTTAGCCACGGCAGCCAAAAATTGGAAGGTTCAACAATGAGCCATGCATACAGACATGTAGTAGGGCCTGTAACCCTCAAGTGGGTGTATTGTAGTATAGCCCTTTGGCCAGGGCAGCCAAAAATTGGGAGGTTCAACAATGACCCTTGCATACAGACATGTAGTAGGGCCTGTAACCCTCAAGTGGGTGTATTTTAGTATAGCCCTCTGGCCAGGGCAGCCAAAAATTGGGAGGCTCCACATTGTCCCTGGATAGAGACGTGCAGGAGGGCCTGTAAAGAAGAACTGGGTGTATTGTAGTATAGGCCTTTGGCCAGGGCAGCCAAAAATTGGGAGGTTCAACAATGACCCATGCATACAGACATGTAGTAGGGCCTGTAATCCTGAAGTGGGTGTATTGTAGTATAGCCCTTTGGTCAGGGCAGCCAAAAATTGGGAGGCTCCTCTTTGTCCCTGGATAGAGACGTGCAGGAGGGCCTGTAACCCTCAAGTGGGTGTATTGTAGTATAGCCCTTTGGCCAGGGCAGCCAAAAATTGGGAGGTTTAACAATGACCTATGCATACAGACATGTAGTAGGGCCTGTAACCCTCAAGTGGGTGTATTTTAGTATAGCCCTCTGGCCAGGGCAGCCAAAAATTGGGAGGCTCCACATTGTCCCTGGATAGAGACATGCAGGAGGGCCTCAAAACATTTTTCCCATTGAAAAGGAGCGGGTATCCTGTAGTTGTAATGCCCATTCAAAAAGAATGGGCGTATAAATTTACCACTGGGGGTATACCTGAAACAACAGCCTAAGTATTGTAACGGTCATCATGGTGGCACATGAGGAGAAGGAGGAGCAGTCCAGCGATTATCCAAGGAAGAGGAAGACGACGTGGTGGATGATCCAGTAGCTGACCCAACCTGGCAGGAGGATATGCAGAGCGAGGACAGCAGTGCACAGGGGGAGGGAGGCGTAGCATCCCAACAGGCAGTACGAAGCAGGGTCGGGTCCGCAGGCAGAAGGCAGGGAACCGTTCACCGGAAGAACAACACGACACAAGGTGCCTGTGCAAATGTTAGGTCTTCCCGAGTCTGGCAGTATTTTAAGTTGGCTCCAGATGACTCTAAAAAGGCCATTTGCAACACCTGCCATGCCAGCATCAACAGGGGTACGAAAACTAGCAGCCTGACCACCACCAGCATGATCAGGCACATGTCAGCCAAGCACCCGACTGTCATATATGATACAGTCTATATAGAGTCTAATGCATGGGTATAATGAGACACATGAGACATACGCTTCTTAAGCAGCTCTTGTATTGCTTCATACAACTTAGTGCATCAACAGGATAACGTAAATGTAAGTTGCAGAGTGCAAGGCAAACAACCAAGGACATCAGAGCATTAAAGCATAGTACAAGTCTCAAGGAAAGCATTCAGAGTATATTACTTCCCTGTCAGATGTTGCTGGCAAACAGGAGGATTCTGTGTCCATAAATGATTCCAGGCAGAGTGAATCCAGGCTTCAGAGAGCAAGTCACAGACAGATTGCAGACCTGATTCTGGAGCACAGGTAAATCATCTGAAACTGATTAAAAGGGCAATTGGCAAGAAACAGGGCAGGGACATCAAAGCTGAGGACTCCATATTGTTTGAGGGCAAAAGTCAATGCACAGGACAGGAAACAAGATGGCCGACAAAATACACTAAATGCAAACATAACAACAGATATAGCAAAAAAGCCTGAAAACTTTACAGCGACTTTGTGGGAAGTACAACAGATTCGAGGAGCGGTGCTTGCTGATGTCACTGCTACGTCTTCGCGTTTTGTGTGTGCGAGCCAATCCCCTGTACATGCTGGCCGCGAATAAGCCTCCGGCCCTGCACCTGGAGTTGCCCACGCACAAATATCACCACCATCAAGCACGTCCTTGTCCCAGCGCAGCGTTCAATTATCCATTCAGCAAACCTTTGAATGCAGGCGCAAATACGCTGCCAACGCTCCACATGCCACAGTCCTGAATTCTCACATTTCGCGACTCTTAGCGCTAGAAATGTTGCCTTTACGGCTGGTGGAGACGGAAGCATTCCGCGACCTCATGGCGGCTGCTGTCCCACGTTACTCGGTCCCCAGCCGACAATATTTCTCCAGATGTGCCGTCCACGCATTGCATAACCACGTGTCCAACAGCATCACACGTGCCCTGAACAACGCTGTTTCAGCCAAAGTCCACGTAACCACAGACATGTGGACAAGTGCTTGTGAGCAAGACCGCTACATCTCCTTGACAAAACCATGGGTTAATATTGTGGAGGCTGGGACCCAGTCTGAGCGAGGGACGGAACACAGTCCTTCCCACACCAAGGATAGCAGGCCCTACCTCTGTCATGGTTTCTCCGACACTCTACAGCTCCGGAATGTCATGCTCTTCAGCCTCCTCCTCCTCCTCCTGCGCATCCTCATCCACTGTACCCTCCACACCAGTCCCAAGCTGGAAGCACTGCAGCACTGCCTCTGCGAAGCGGCAACAGGCTGTGCTGAAGCTAGTCTGCATAGGTGACAAACCCCACAATGCAGAAGAGGTGTGGACAGCTCTGAAACAGCAGGCAGATCACTGGCTCGCACCTCTGAACCTAAAGCCAGGAAAGGTCGTGTGTGACAATGGCGGGAACCTGGTGGCAGCTTTGAGGCGAGGCCAGCTGACGCATGTTCCATGCGTGGGCCAGGTGCTCATCCTGGTGGTTCAGAGGTTTCTAAAGTCATACCCAGAGCTGTCTGAACTGCTGGTAAAAGTTCGCCGTCTGTCTGCACATTTTCTCAAGTCACCTGCTGCTTCAGCCGGCCTTGCCGGCTTTCAGCGCCGTTTGCGTCTTCAGGCCCACAGACTGGTGTGTGATGTCCCCACGCGTTGGAATTCAACTCTGCACATGTTGGTCAGGATATGTGAGCAGAAGAGGGCAGTTGTTGACTACCTGCATCACCTAGGCCGTCGGGAAATGGGTCAAACTCCAGACATAACACCTGAGTAGTGGAGATGGATGTCCGACCTATGTACCGTCCTCCAAAACTTTGAGGACTCCACCAAGATGGTGAGCGGCGATGACGCCATTATTAGCATCACCATACCACTACTCTGCCTTCTAAAACGGTCTCTGCTGAAAAACAAAGAGGATGCATTGCAGGCCGAGCGCGATGACTTGGAGCAAGAAACAGTAGTGGGTGTGGGTGAAAACACACAGCCCAGCCTCATCTCATCACAACGTGCAGTGGAGGACTATGACGAGGAGGAGGAGGATGAAGACATGGAGCAACTCTCTGGCCAAATTGAGGATATGACATGCACACCAGTCATACCCTCGATTCAGCGTGGCTGGCCAGAGGACAGGGGAGATGAGGAGGAGGAGGAGGAGGACAGCATGTTCAGTCATCGTGTTGGTCTGGATACTGAAGTGATGGCTGTTAAGAGTCTGGCGCACATGGCTGACTTTATGGTAAGCTGCCTGTCTCGTGACCCTCGCGTTCAGAACATCTTGGCCGGCAATCAGTACTGGTTAGCAACACACTTAGACCCACGCTACAAGGAGAACTTTATGTCTCTCATTCCTGAGTAGGAGATGTCAGCCAAAATGCAGCAGTTCCAGAAGGCCATAGTCAAGGAAGTAGGCAAATCATTCCCCTCACAAAACGCTAGCGGCATAGGTCAGGAATCAGTGGAGAACCAAGGCGTACGGCCGAGAGGGGCACAAGTCCAATCCGCCAGAGGTAGTGGAACAGTCTTTACGATGTGGGACAGTTTTCTCAGCCACTCACGTACCACAGCCCCTGAGGTGCGGGGTAGTGCCACAAGAAATGCTAAGTTTGGCCAGATGCTGAAGGAGTACCTTGCAGATCGAACAACTGTACTGCGAGATTCCTCTGTGCCTTACAAATATTGGGTCTCCAAGCTGGACACGTGGCATGAATTGGCTCTTTACGCCTTGGAAGTCCTGGCCTGCCCTGCCGCTAGCGTTTTGTCCGAGCGTGTTTTCAGTGCCGCAGGTGTAATCATTACTGATAAACGCACCCGCCTGTCAACTGAAAATGCTGACAGGCTGACTCTGATCAAGATGAACAAGGGTTGGATTGGGCCAGACTTCACCACACCACCAACAAATGACAAATGAATTTAAATTTTGTTATGGGAATTTGCCATGTACCTCCACTCACCCATGGGTACACACTTCTGGACTTCCGAGTGTCCAAGTGTGGGATCAGTAATGTCCGTGGACGTGTACTCGGCCTGGTGGTAGGAAGGGGGATCAGGTTGGGAAATGTGCGGTGCAGTATCACGGCTACTGACGCTTGACTGTGTGGAAGACAGGGTGTTGGTGGAGGTGCCAATCTGACTTGAAGCATTATCCGCAATCCAAGTAACAACCTGTTGACACAGGTGTTGGTTCAAGAGCGGTGTACTGGAGCAGGCCCCAAGAATTTGGGACAGGACGTGTGAGCGAGTAGATGTGCCCCTTTGTTGTTGCGAAATTAGAAGCTTGCACACGACCTCGGCCTCTGCCTGCACCACCATCACGTTCACTTCCTTGTTCCTTGCCAACGCCCTTGCGCATTTTGCTTGTATACAGCGACAACAGTCTGGTGACTGTAATGGTGACAGGAGATTAGGATTTTAGTCCCTAACCTGTATCAAGGTAGTAATTACAACAGTCTGGTGACTGTAATGGTTTCAGGAGAGGATTTTAGTCCCTAACCTGTATCAATTTATGACGTACACCAGTCTGGTGACTGTAATGGTTTCAGGAGAGGATTTTAGTCCCTAACCTGTATCAAGGTATGACGTACACCAGTCTGGTGACTGTTCTGATCACAAGAGATTAGGATTTTAGTTCCCTAACCTGTATCAAGGTATGACGTACACCAGTGTGGTGACTGTTGAGATGACAAGAGTTAGGATTTTAGTTCCCTAACCTGTATAAAGGTATGACGTACAAGAGTGTGGTGACTGTTGAGATGACAGGAGTTAGGATTTTAGTTCCCTAACCTGTATAAAGGTATGACGTACAACAGTGTGGTGACTGGTGAGATCACAAGAAGTTAGGATTTTAGTTCCCTAACCTGTATAAAGGTATGACGTACACCAGTGTGGTGACTGTTGAGATGACAAGAGTTAGGATTTTAGTTCCCTAACCTGTATAAAGGTATGACGTGCAACAGTGTGGTGACTGTTGAGATGACAAGAGTTAGGATTTTAGTTCCCTAACCTGTATCAAGGTATGACGTACACCAGTGTGGTGACTGTAATGGTTTCAGGAGAGGATTTTAGTCCCTAACCTGTATCAAGGTATGACGTACACCAGTCTGGTGACTGTTCTGATCACAAGAGATTAGGATTTTAGTTCCCTAACCTGTATCAAGGTATGACGTACACCAGTGTGGTGACTGTTGAGATGACAAGAGTTAGGATTTTAGTTCCCTAACCTGTATAAAGGTATGACGTACAAGAGTGTGGTGACTGTTGAGATGACAGGAGTTAGGATTTTAGTTCCCTAACCTGTATAAAGGTATGACGTACAACAGTGTGGTGACTGGTGAGATCACAAGAAGTTAGGATTTTAGTTCCCTAACCTGTATAAAGGTATGACGTACACCAGTGTGGTGACTGTTGAGATGACAAGAGTTAGGATTTTAGTTCCCTAACCTGTATAAAGGTATGACGTGCAACAGTGTGGTGACTGTTGAGATGACAAGAGTTAGGATTTTAGTTCCCTAACCTGTATCAAGGTATGACGTACACCAGTGTGGTGACTGTTGAGATGACAAGAGTTAGGATTTTAGTTCCCTAACCTGTATAAAGGTATGACGTGCAACAGTGTGGTGACTGTTGAGATGACAAGAGTTAGGATTTTAGTTCCCTAACCTGTATCAAGGTATGACGTACACCAGTGTGGTGACTGTTGAGATGACAAGAGTTAGGATTTTAGTTCCCTAACCTGTATAAAGGTATGACGTACAACAGTGTGGTGACTGTTGAGATGACAAGAGTTAGGATTTTAGTTCCCTAACCTGTATAAAGGTATGACGTACAACAGTGTGGTGACTGGTGAGATCACAAGAGGTTAGGATTTTAGTTCCCTAACCTGTATAAAGGTATGACGTACAACAGTGTGGTGACTGGTGAGATCACAAGAGGTTAGGATTTTAGTTCCCTAACCTGTATAAAGGTATGACGTACACCAGTGTGGTGACTGTTGAGATGACAAGAGTTAGGATTTTAGTTCCCTAACCTGTATCAAGGTATGACGTACAACAGTCTGGTGACTGTAATGGTTTCAGGACAGGATTTTAGTCCCTAACCTGTATCAAGGTATGACGTATACCAGTGTGGTGACTGTTGAGATGACAAGAGTTAGGATTTTAGTTCCCTAACCTGTGTAAAGGTATGACGTACAACAGTGTGGTGACTGTTGAGATGACAAGAGTTAGGATTTTAGTTCCCTAACCTGTATAAAGGTAGTACGTACACCTGTCTGGTGACTTTAATGGTTTCAGGAGAGTATTTTAGTCCCTAACCTGTATTAAGGTAGTACGTACACCTGTCTGGTGACTGTAATGGTTTCAGGAGAGTATTTTAGTCCCTAACCTGTATTAAGGTAGTACGTACACCTGTCTGGTGACTGTAGTGGTTTCAGGAGAGTATTTTAGTCCCTAACCTGTATTAAGGTAGTACGTACACCTGTCTGGTGACTTTAATGGTTTCAGGTGAGGATTTTAGTCCCTAACCTGTATTAAGGTAGTACGTACACCTGTCTGGTGACTGTAATGGTTTCAGGAGAGTATTTTAGTCCCTAACCTGTGTTAAGGTAGTACGTACACCTGTCTGGTGACTGTAATGGTTTCAGGAGAGTATTTTAGTCCCTAACCTGTATTAAGGTAGTACATACACCTGTCTGGTGACTGTAATGGTTTCAGGAGAGTATTTTAGTCCCTAACCTGTATTAAGGTAGTACGTACACCTGTCTGGTGACTTTAATGGTTTCAGGAGAGGATTTTAGTCCCTAACCTGTATTAAGGTAGTACGTACACCTGTCTGGTGACTGTAATGGTTTCAGGAGAGGATTTTAGTCCCTAACCTGTATTAAGGTAGTACGTACACCTGTCTGGTGACTGTAATGGTTTCAGGAGAGGATTTTAGTCCCTAACCTGTATTAAGGTAGTACGTACACCTGTCTGGTGACTGTAATGGTTTCAGGAGAGGATTTTAGTCCCTAACCTGTATTAAGGTAGTAAGTACAAGAGTGTGGTGACTCTAATGGTCACAGAAAAGCTTGGATTCCAATCTGTATCACCCTGCCTATATCCTCCTAGATTAGTCCTGAGAAGGACTGTTCTGGTCACTGGAAAGCTTGGACTCCGATCTGGATCACCCTGCCTATATCCTCCTAGATTAGTCCTGAGAAGGACTGTTGTGGTCAGCAGCAGTTTGCAGCCCTGCTCCGGATCTACCTGTAAGGGCCGCAAATCTGTCCCTAATCAGCAGCAGACACTCTCCCTACACTCACTGTCTGGAAGGCTGTGTGCCGAGCACAGCGAGTCGGGAGTTATAAAGGCTCGGTCACGCTGTACAGGGCGGCCAATCACTGCTATGCCACAACTAACAGGACTGTGGCATTGCAGTGGTCTGCCAGCCAATCCCTGCACGTGGGCTGGCTCTCAAAAGAGCGCCAACATGCAGAGATGACGACCACGAGCACAGCACGAGTATCGCGAGATTACTCGGTGCTCGGCGAGTCGCCCGAGTACAGTGATACTCATGCGAGTACCGAGTAGTGGCGAGCATGCTCGCTAATCACTAAGCATAAGAAAAAAATAGGAAAAATGACTTCAAATCAGGGTGTTTTGGTAGGTACAGTATGGTGGTCCTATAGCCATTAAGGAGAGAGTGGACAAATTATCCTGAATCCTCTGATATTTTAGGTTTTTATGCACTTTGGTAGGTGTTTTTTGATGTTTGTAGTTTTTACCTGTTTTAATAAATATATATTTTATTTATTATTTTGGGTCTTTTGAATTCAGATATTCAATGAAAAACGGAAGCATCCATCATAATCAAATGAAGAAAAAGGAAATGTACAGTAGGTAAGATTATCCTTTAAAAAAAAATCCACATTTTTTGATAAATCTTCTTAAAAGGCTGCGATCAAAAAAGCCTTTACGCATGGCATGCTAGCATCTCACAAACTTTGGTAGGAACGTTGGCACGATCCTCCCAACAGAAGTAGTGTAAGTGAGCCTTGTTATTAGGTCACCTTGCTCACATCTGCCTTTTCAGCTTTGCTCATACATTTTCAATAGGATTGAGATCAGGGCTTTGTGATGGCCACTCTAAAACATTGACTTTATTATCCTTAAGCCACTTATTAACTAGTTTGGCAGTATGGTTCGGGTCATTGTCCACTCGAAAGAACCATTTCAGCCTGAGGTTGAGGTCTTGAGATGTTGATTCAGTATTGCCACATAATCTTCTTTCCTCATGATGCCATCTATTATCTGAAGTGAATCAGTTCCTCTTGAAGCAAAATAACCTCATAACATGTTTCACAGTTGGGATGGTGTTCTCAGGCTTCCAAGCTTTTTCCTTTTTCCCCCAAAGGAACATTGGACACAGTTCAATGATAGTTTGGTCAGACCACAGTACATGTCTCCATAAATTTAGGTCTCTTTTTTTGGTAAAATGAATCTGGTTTTGTTATGTCTCTTTGGAGTAATGGCTTCCTAGTGTTAGCTTCCACCATTATCCGCACAAGATCTTTTGCTTTTGTTCTTGGATCGATATGCACACATGGGAACAAAGTAAATTCATCTCTGGGACACAGAACTCATCTCCTTCCTGAGTGGTATGATGGCTGGACATTCCCTTATTGTTTGAACTTGCTTAAAAATTTTTGTACAGATGAACGAAGCACCTTCAAGTATCTGGAAATTGCACCCATGGATAAACCAGATGTTGCAAGTCCACAATTCTCTTCCTGATATAATAGCTGATTTCTTTAGACTTTCCCATAGTGCTACACTAAATACCTATGTGTATCAGGTGTGCATTAAAATACATAATCAGATTTGTATCTAATTAACTCAGATGATGCTAATAAACCAATCAGAAGCTTCCAAACACATAACATCATCATATGGCTGTCCTAAATTGTTTAAAATAAAAATTCGGTTGTGCCACACTGTTTGCTAAAGGCAGAATCTCCGTTATATTAATTCCTCACTCACCTTGTCTGGTTGTGCCGTCTCTGCAAGATCCACTTGAGGAAGACGCATTAGCGTTGAAACATGTTGTGGCGAGGACTCACATTTGTCAATATTCAATAAAGACCTAAAGGTAATACTAATCAGTGCAGTGTCCTTGTATAGCGCTCATAATCTAAATACCACCATTTTTGCATTGTTCTTTACTAAATTGTTTAAAGGCATAGTAATCTTAGTGTATGTTAACAAGTTCCCCCTGTGTAGTTCTAGACTGATCTCTTACCTTTCTCATGATCCTGGATATCCCATGAGGTGAGATTTCGCATAGAGCCCCAGATTAATGTCGATTAATACTCATTTTGTATTTCTTCCATTTTTTTACTATTGCACCAACAGTTGTCTCCTTCTCACCCAGCATCTAAATTATGGTTTTGTGGCCCATTATATCCTTGTGCAGATCTAGGATCTTTTCCCTGACATCCTTAGAAAGCTCTTTGGTCTTACCCATGTTGTAGAGGTTAGAGCCTAACTGATTAGTTGAGTGTGTGGACAGAAGTCTTTTATACAGCTAACAATTTAAGACAGCTGTCTTTAATGTAGGTAACGAGTTGATTAGGAGCATCTAACTGGTCTGTAGGTGGAAGAACTCCTAATTATTTGTAGGGGATCTAATACTTATTTTTCTCATCAAAATGCAAATACATTTATATAGTTTAGACAATGTGATTATCTGGATTTTATTTTTGACATTCTATCTCTCACTATTAAAATTAACCTACCCTTAAAATTATAGACTGTTCATGTCTTTGTCAGTGGGCAAACTTACAAAATCAGCAATGGATCAAATAATTATTTCCTTCACTGTATTTACTGTCTGCATGTGTAAGATGCTAGATAATGCCTTGGCTGTTTTGACATTTAGCCTGGATTTTTATCAAGTGTCCTATAGCAACGAATCACAGATCATCTTCTGATTTATTAAAGAAGTTTCCAGCATCCAAACTCCTTTAAAAATCTCCAATTTTTATTTACAGTTGGTACGTAAAGTATTCAGACCCCTTTAAATTTTTCACTCTTTGTTTCATTGCAGCCATGTGGTCAATTCAAAAGAGTTCTTTTTTCTCATTAATGTGCACTCTGCACCACATTTTGACTGAAAAAAACAGATATGTAGAAATGTTTGCAAGTTTATTAAACAATAAAAACTAAAATATTACATGGTCATAAGTATTCCGACCATCTGCTCAGACACTCATGTTTAAGTCACATGCTGTCCATTTCCTTGAGATCCTCCTTAAGATGGTTTTACTCTTTCATTGCAGTCCAGCTGTGTTTAATTAAATTAATAGGACTTCATTTGGAAAGGCACACACCTGTCTCTATAAGACCTCACAGCTCACAGTGCATATAGGAACAAATGAGAATCATGGGGTCAAAGGAACTGCCCAAGGAGCTCAAAGAAAAGAGCATGTTCACGAATGTGATAGTCTACTCAATGTATAATCCCAGGTGGATATTAGATCACAGAAAGATCACTATCCGGCATAATTCCTCCAGACAGATTCATAGTCATAGTCAAATGAGTTCTCCAAGTTAGAAACTGGAAAACTGTTTCAAGGTGAGACTATCATGATGAGGTTTGAAATCCAACTTGGAATCAACTCAGAGTCATGCAGCTGAGTAGCTCAGCAGAGGAGGAGAAAGATGAGGAAGTTAGGTTGCGTGTTCCCATGCAGAGATTTAGGCTGAAAGCATGTCAAGTAGTGATGAGCAAGTGGCGTGTATTCGCACTCACTATACTCGTATCGAGTACTTTTTAATTCATTCGAATAGTGAGTCCGATGTTAGTCAATTAGTGATTGACTCTGCCCACACACATCTTGCAATAAAATGAGTATTTCAGGGACAGGGCGGGAGTCTGGGCTTTTTTATATTTTTACTGCATAAACACCTTGCTGTGCCCCTCAGAAAGAGTATAACATTTATTCTGCTCACCCTGAGGTGCCAGCTCACTTTGTGTACTGAAAGGAACCAGCAGTACGGTGTTCATTTTAGGACATGGTCATTTGTCGACGTCAAAGTCAAAAAAAGCTGTTCCTGATGCCTGATTATGACTTTGACTTTGACAAATGACTTTGACTTTGATAAATGACTTTGATTTTGATAAATGACTTTGACTTTGATAAATGACTTTGACTATGACTTTGATAAATTACTTTGACTTTGATAAATTACTTTGCCTTTGATAAATTACTTTGACTATGACTTTGATAAATGACTTTGGCTTTGATAAATGACTTTGATAAATGACTTTAACTATAACTTTGACTTTGATAAATGACTTTGACTATGACTTTGATAAATGACTATGACTTTGATAAATGACTTTAACAGATTAGCATAATTTATTTAAAAAATTTTACAGCGGGTCCACTAGGGAATTGAACCGTAAATACTAGCTTCCAAAGGCCAAAAGCTTATCCACTAGACCACCCAACAAGCTACTGTAGGAGCCTTCTTTTGTTATACTAACATAGATAACATGCACACTGTCTGTGTGCAGAAATCTGATGACCCTGATGTCTGAGAGCTTCTTACTTGTCATAGTCAGACTTAACCATGAAAGTCACACATCACATTTATTTCTCATGGAGGTTAGCAGTATAATGAAAGTACAAATCCCCAAGCAGTGCCAATGTTTCCTAGCTTGTTTTTCTGAAGGTATTATAGTTAATAATATAATTATTATCCTATCAAACAAAAAAAATGTTAAAATTGTTTTTATTTTGAAACACTAATTTAGTATATATATATTATATATACTGTATTTACCAGTTTCTGTAAATTTCTATAATTGTTTAAAAAATTGTTTAACAGTATATAATAATAATATATTTACCAGTGACTGTACATTTGTATCATTGTTTAGGAAATTGTTTAAGAAAATATTATAATAATAATTAATATTAGTAATAAATAAATAATAATCCGCTACATCGATTTCAACAACAAAGATGCAGAACTGCAAACATTTTAATTTATTACTATATCTTATATCTATTAACTAGCATAATTTATTATACAAAAAGTATTTTACAGCAGGTTCAGGTTGGATTTGAACCATAAACACTGGCTTCCAAAGGCAAAAGGTTTCTCCACTAGACCACCAAACTAACTACAAAAAGAAAGAGGTTTTGTTCAGCTAAGAAAATGAACATGTAGGCAGTCTGTTTGCAAAACTATTCTGACCCTGATATTTGAGAAGTCTCATTGTCATTAGTCATGGTCAGAGTCAGACTCACTCATGAAAGTCACATGACCTCAATGTGTCATGGAGGCTTGCCAGAATAAAGAAGGTTCACATCCCCAAACAGTAGCAGGAGTTTCTTAGTTTTTTTTTTTAAGGTATTATTGTTTTTATTATTATAATTATTATTATTATTATACTTTCCAACCAAAATAATGTACAATTAAAAAGTTTTGACTTTGTGCTTCATTCTCATTCCTGAGTATGATAAATCACTTTCACAGATGACACTTCACTTCTCACACATAAAAATGAAAATAGTTTTCCATACACAAAAGCTTTAACCCCTTTTTTCAGTGTGGCCGGACACAATGGACCTTGCTTTATTTAAAATCCACATTTCAACAATTTTTATACATTGTTTTGTTTTCAAATAACAACAATAACTTAATGATAAGCAAATTACATGTCCTGAACTGCGCATTTTAACCCCAAAGTCTCCAACACAAACCCTATGCTCCATCCACCACTAAACTATAGGCACTTAATAGAGGCAGAGACATCTTTTCATTGCTTATATGCCTTTCAATGCAGACATGTGTTAAGCTCATTTAAACTGTGTGACCTTAATGTATGATTTTCATAGCTCACAATGATATCTGACTGACACACATCAAGATCAGCAGATTTTTGCATGTTTGGTCTCTTTAGCAAACAAAACAACCAATGGATTTATCTGATTGAGTGGCCTAATGGTTGAGGCTCTTGCCTCTGGAGCATTAGAACTCTTTTGCACCCTGGTTCAAATCCCCCCAGTAGGATTATTTTTTATTTAATTTTATTTTTTTCCTTGTAAATTATGGTGTTTAATACACAATTTACAGTAATGTTTAATTTGTGATTTCTTACATTATGTCATTTATCAAAGTCATTTATCAAAGTCATAGTCAAAGTCATTTATCAAAATAAAAGTCATTTATCAAAGGCAAAGTCATTTATCAAAATCAAAGTCATTTATCAAAGTCAAAGTCATAGTCAAAGTCATTTATCAAAGCCAAAGTCACTTGTCAAAGTCATTTATCAAAGTCAAAGTCATTTATCAAAGTCATTTATCAGAGTCAAAGATTGCAACGTTTTTTTTCGCGGCCGCACCTGCCGCAAGTGCCGAAACCGCACTTGCTGCACCTGCCGCACCCTTACCGCAAGCCCCATAGACATTGCATAGGGCTTGCCGCAAGTGTCGCGGTTATGCGGTAATCGCGGCAGATGCGGTTTTTTCACCGCATCTGCCCCGATTTGAAAATACCGCTGATGTGAAAGGGCCTAAGACTCGGCTCGACCCCCTGCTAAGGTGCTCTGAGGAAAAACTTGTAACCAAAATATAATAGTAGCCTCGGAACACTTAAATGTGAAAAATGAACTTGGAGAGAGTATTTCTTTTTGTTGTTGTTTATTGTGCAAAAAGAGTGGAACACAAATCCCAACATTTCAGCTCAAGCTTGAGCTTTCCCCAAGGAACAGTATACTACAATGATACATGAACATAAAAGAAGCATCATATAGGAAACAGAACATATAACACTGTTGTGTGTACACAAGTTGAACTCACTCTTGTCTCACTACCTTCAGGTGATGGTGTACCGTGTATAGTGCGTAAAAACCGAGAAGGATTGAAGTGTGATGGTGTGGTGAGAGTGAGGTGATGTGGAGGGAAGGTGCTACAGAGGATGAAGGAAGAGAGAGGGGGAGAGGAGAGATAGGGAAAGAAGGCACGAAGAAGGAAGAGTTTGAGTCATTGGAGTAAGACAGTCAGCATGCGAGCCTACTAGCAGTTTGTACAATAATATCTTAAAGTAAAAAAGGGGAAAAAAACAGAAAATAAGTACCTTTTATCCTTCTATCCGATGGATATAGTATAGACTATGGGGATTAGTTATGGACTTCATGGATCAAGCAAAAGTCTAAAGTTTGTAAGGGAGCAGTAAGAAAGAGTGGTGGTTAGATTATGGGACCTATGGACGACTGGAACCGTTTGTGGTCCTGTCTGACCCAGGGGTGTTATATATCACTCTGGTTTAGGGGTGGTGGACCCAGCGCTAATTGATATAACTACACTAGGATTATTGGGATAAAGAGGGAGAAAAGGCAAGCCAGGAACTGAAAGGCTAAAACAAGGTTTTATTCAAGTTCACAATGGTTTTAAAATACAGAGATTAATAAAAATTCTACAGTTAGAAATCAAGGTTAAAAATTTTGAGGGTTGGAGGTCTCAAATGTGCTATTCCTATTCTTTAAAAAATATACAGACTTTGGCAAACACAAGATTGTTCACTATCTTGAGACATCAAACATTATACTTCATAATTCTTCTGTCACTTCCTTCTGTGTGAAAAAAAGGGAAAGGCTTTTTAATAAATTTTTTAAGAACCTGGTCCTCCTTTGGAGGTTTATGTTCAAAAACTGTTTAATTATACTAAATTTTATCTGTTTAGACTAATAGCAGGATTGGGTACCTGTAGTCCATACGAAGGTGCTGCACTGAATACCCTTTTCTTTACGGTGCTGTTTTTTCTGATGGTTAGCTCCTGGATTTCTGCTTGAGTTAAGAAAGTAGGAGACAACAATCATTCAAAGGTCACCGTTTCCCGTAAAATAAAGAAATTTACAGGTACCTGGGGACTGGTAACCTCAGGCACCCTTTCTTTTCCTATGTTGAGTTCGATGCTTGTTATTTATACTGGGGATTGCGCTATAAAAACCGGACCGTTAACACTGTTATCAACCTGTATAGGGTGCTTCTAATAAACTGGAACCTACTTGCAATCAGTATGCTTCCAGGTTGTGTTGCTGTCCCCGCTGCCTAATAGCTGTGGTTTACAGGACTGGAGCGCAAACCACACTAATTGCGATCCAGTCGCGCTGGTAATAATGGTAATAGCTTTTTACTTACTGAGTGCTGCTAGTTGAGGTTTTGCGGTCCGAGGTCCTCTTAGGGTGATGCGCCGTGGCCAGTGGCGCTCACCCGGTCTCCTCGTGTGTCCGCGTCCGCGTTCACGTTTCCGGATGTTGACACCGGATGTGACGTGACGACAGAGCGGCACACAGGATTCGTCCTTCCTTGCAGCGTTGGTGTGGGAGGGCTGCACTACACCAGTCTGGATTGATGCGCATATGCTAAGCACAGGGTAGGCGGGATCAACGCGTTTCGTTGATCACGGTCAACTTTCTCCATCTTGAGAAAGTTGACCGTGATCAACGAAACGCGTTGATCCCGCCTACCCTGTGCTTAGCATATGCGCATCAATCCAGACTGGTGTAGTGCAGCCCTCCCACACCAACGCTGCAAGGAAGGACGAATCCTGTGTGCCGCTCTGTCGTCACGTCACATCCGGTGTCAACATCCGGAAACGTGAACGCGGACGCGGACACACGAGGAGACCGGGTGAGCGCCACTGGCCACGGCGCATCACCCTAAGAGGACCTCGGACCGCAAAACCTCAACTAGCAGCACTCAGTAAGTAAAAAGCTATTACCATTATTACCAGCGCGACTGGATCGCAATTAGTGTGGTTTGCGCTCCAGTCCTGTAAACCACAGCTATTAGGCAGCGGGGACAGCAACACAACCTGGAAGCATACTGATTGCAAGTAGGTTCCAGTTTATTAGAAGCACCCTATACAGGTTGATAACAGTGTTAACGGTCCGGTTTTTATAGCGCAATCCCCAGTATAAATAACAAGCATCGAACTCAACATAGGAAAAGAAAGGGTGCCTGAGGTTACCAGTCCCCAGGTACCTGTAAATTTCTTTATTTTACGGGAAACGGTGACCTTTGAATGATTGTTGTCTCCTACTTTCTTAACTCAAGCAGAAATCCAGGAGCTAACCATCAGAAAAAACAGCACCTTAAAGAAAAGGGTATTCAGTGCAGCACCTTCGTATGGACTACAGGTACCCAATCCTGCTATTAGTCTAAACAGATAAAATTTAGTATAATTAAACAGTTTTTGAACATAAACCTCCAAAGGAGGACCAGGTTCTTAAAAAATTTATTAAAAAGCCTTTCCCTTTTTTTCACACAGAAGGAAGTGACAGAAGAATTATGAAGTATAATGTTTGATGTCTCAAGATAGTGAACAATCTTGTGTTTGCCAAAGTCTGTATATTTTTTAAAGAATAGGAATAGCACATTTGAGACCTCCAACCCTCAAAATTTTTAACCTTGATTTCTAACTGTAGAATTTTTATTAATCTCTGTATTTTAAAACCATTGTGAACTTGAATAAAACCTTGTTTTAGCCTTTCAGTTCCTGGCTTGCCTTTTCTCCCTCTTTATCCCAATAATCCTAGTGTAGTTATATCAATTAGCGCTGGGTCCACCACCCCTAAACCAAACTCTAGCAATATCAAGACACCAGAGCACAGGTGTACTTAGGACCTCCTAGCTGCAAAATTAATTGGGTACCCCCATCTCAACCCTGAGTAGGGAAACCAGCTTGCTCCATTGTAAAAAACTATATACAACTAATAAAAAATATATCACTCTATCTGTTGGCCTAGTCAGCTTCTATTATTATTAGACATTACGTGATTGTACTATTATAGGGACCTATATACATCTATGTGAGAGAGTGGGGCAACTAGGTAAATGATGTAGTCACTCTGACTACCATGACACATTAGTCATGCCTGTATACTGTGCACTGTAAAGGTAGCTATAAATGCAGTATATATGAGGAAATACCTTTAAATTTGTTGCCAGAGTGGCCTGTGATCGGGTTTGGGAAAGGCTAGACAGCTTGGAGTAACCACTGAGAAGGAAATGAGCAGTTAAATTAAGGATTGAGGTACAGGTATTAAGTTTTCAGAAGAAGCAGCAGCAGTGTTACCTTGTGTCCTCTGTCATGTTGATGGGAGGCCGGGAGTGTTTGAGGAGCTGTGCGGCGGTATTATAAACCAGCCAGCACTTCCTGATTGGGCGAGGAATGAAGTGTGAAAAAACAGGAAGTGTGTGATTTTGAACTTCCAGGATGTGCCTAGAGGCAGGAAGTGACTGTGAAAAGGTCGCCATCTTGTTGGTGGGACTTTGCCTATAGGTGCAGTGCACAGTGCTGTTGAGGATTGTAAGGATGGTGCCCTTCAAGTTCCGCTGTGAGCGACTCTAGGTCCTGCCTAGGGGTGAAAGAAGAGGCAGTTAGAGATATAATTATACAATTTTGTTATCTCTAAAATGATTATAATAATATAAGTCAAGCCTATGATACATATTGCCAAGATGAACCTATTTGCAAAAAGATGATGAACATTTAGTGTAATATACCAAAACGCCCTGTATTTAGATAGTTATCAATTATCAATAGTACATCTCAGATTCCCGATTAAGACCATGGGGGGAGAGAGTGCCTAGATGGTATATCCAATAGGATTCTCTTTCCTTCAGCATACGTATTCTGTTACCCCCTTTCGCAGTGCAGGTACGTGATCGATCACTTGGAATTTGAGTTGGCTGACAGAATGACATAGTTCAGTGAAGTGGGCAGGAATTGGTAGGAGCGTGTTTTTACACCTGATAGTAGATTTGTGTTTGGAGATGCGGTCCCGGATATGTTGGGTAGTCTCCCCAACATACCCGAGACAGCACGGACATTTGATTAAATAGACGACGAAACTGGAATTGCATGTGTAAAAACATTACTGTTGAAACGTTTCCTTGATCTGGGATGAGTGAATGAATCACCCTTACTCACGTTTGTGCACTGTGCTCAGCCCAGTATGGGAATGTACCTTTCCGTGGTGTGCATAGAGTCTTCTGCTTCAGTGCTCTGATGTTTGAACTGATGTCGCGCCTAACTTGGTGTTGTTTTAGGTTCTGTGCTCTCATGTTACTGACAAGTGGAGTATTTTTGAACTCAGTGATACCTGGGTAGGCCTTTTCGAGTAGGGGCCAGTGTTCAAGGACTGCTGTTTTGATTAGTGGTGAGAAGGGGTGGTAAGTATTAATGAATTTCACCCTATCACTGACATTGCAGTCCCTTGATCGTCCAGGGCCTGAGTGTCCGAAGTCGGCTACTGGGTATCCCCTGGATTGAAATTTCATCGCCATCTCCTCATGTCTCTGTAACTTCTTTTCAGGGTTTGAGACTATTCGCTCAACCTTTTGATGTTGGGATTTGGGTAGGGCTCTCTTCACATGTTTTGGATGATAGCTTGTCCAATGCAGAAGGCTATTACGGTCGGTGGGTTTTACGTACAAGTCACTGTTCAGATTGCCTGAGTCTGTTTTCGAGATGAGTGTATCTAGGAAGCTGATTTCTCGGTGGTCTTGATGTAAAGTGAAGGTGAGATTCGGTGTTTTTTAGTTTATTTCATCAACAAAGCTGGTCAATGAGTTTATGTCGCCGGACCAGATGCAAAAGACGTCATCTATATACTGGAGCCACGTGAGGGCATATGACTTGAAGTTAGGGTTAGTGTAGTTATAGTCTGCTTCGAAATTGCTCATGTAAATATTAGCGAACGGGGGGGGCCATCTTGGCCCCCATTGCTGTGCCACCTGTCTGTAGGAAAAATTGGTCCTCAAACAGGAAATAATTGTTCTCAAGGACCAGTTTCAAGATGTCTAGACAGAATGTTCTCTTTGGTTCACTAAAATTCGTTTGTTGGTCTAGGAACCAACAAACGGCCTCAATGCCTAGGTTGTGGTCGATGCTTGTATAGAGGCTGTTTACGCATAAGCTAACCAATATACTAGTGGATGGTATGTCATGGAAGTAGGGATGGGCGAATCTACTCGCTAGGACTCGTTACTCGGCGAGTAGTAAGGGACTCGCAGGACTCGGTACTCTGCGAGTTTCCCAGTGATTACTCGCACGAGTCCAATGCAAATCAATATCAATCCTAGTTTTGTCAGAAACGCTGACAAAACTAGGATTGCCATTGTTTGCATTAGACTCGTGCGAGTAATCACTGGCTACTGTGCCAGTGATAGCAGGGAAACTCGCAGATAACTGCTGTTTCTTTGCGAGCCGAGTCCAGCTGTCTTCTCTGTGCAGCTCCAGGGTCCTAGAGCCCGCCTGCTCACAGACATTATGTAGCAGTGCTGAGATTGTTCTCAGTCTGCTCATTCCCTGTGTACAGACATGAATGTCTGTGCACAGAGATGATGTAGCAGTGCTGAGATTGTTCTCAGTCTGCTCATTCCCTGTGTACAGACATGAATGTCTGTGCACAGAGATGATGTAGCAGTGCTGAGATTGTTCTCAGTCTGCTCATTCCCTGTGTACAGACATGAATGTCTGTGCACAGAGATGATGTAGCAGAGCTGAGATTGTTCTCAGTCTGCTCATTCCCTGTGTACAGACATGAATGTCTGTGCACAGAGATGATGTAGTAGAGCTGAGATTGTTCTCAGTCTGCTTATTCCCTGTGCATAGACATCTATATTTATGCACAGGGGATGTAGCAGAGAGGATATCGCGTTTTGGACTGCGTCGGACGGAAGAGGATTTTTTTAATTAAAGATGGAGTCCCTAATGGCTTTTTTTTTTATTTCTAATAAAAAATTTTCTCTGTGTTGTGTTTTTTTTTAAAACAATTTAATAGAAATTCATGGCGGTCATGTCTAATATTGGCGTGACCGCGATAAATTTCGGGCTTAGGGCCAGCTGATAAAGAGGTTAGGGCCAGCTTTGTATTATTACCCAGCGTGCCACCGCTAACAGGGCCGCTGGAAGAGCGGGGTTCAGCGCCAGAGGATGGCGCTTCAATGAACGCGCCATCTTCTGGGGCGGCTGCGGGCTGCAATTTGCAGCGGGGGGTGCCCAGAAAGCTTGGGCATCCCTGCGCTGCGGATTCCAGCCCCCAGCTGCTTAGCTGTACCTGGCTAGACATAGAAATTGCGCGGAGCCCCACGCATTTTTTTTTTATTATTTCATGAATTTCAGAGTCAGAGTCTCAGAGTCAGAATCTCAGAATTTCATGAAATAATTAAAAAAAAATGCTTGGGGCTCCGCGCAATTTCTATGTCTAGCCAGGTACAGCTAAGCAGCTGGGGGCTGGAATCCGCAGCGCAGGGATGCCCAAGCTTTCTGGGCACCCCCCGCTGCAAATTGCAGCCCGCAGCCGCCCCAGAAGATGGCGCGTTCATTGAAGCGCCATCCTCTGACGCTGAACCCCGCTCTTCCAGCGGCCCTGGTAGCGGTGGCACGCTGGGTAATAGAGGTTAGGGCCAGCTTTGTATTATCAGCTGACCCTAAGCCCGAAATTTATGGCGGTCACGCCAATATTAGACATGACCGCCATGAATTTCTATTAAATTGTTTTAAAAAAAACACAACACAAGGAAAAATTTTTATTAGAAATAAAAAAAAAAGCCATTAGGGACTCCATCTTTAATTAAAAAAATCCTCTTCCGTCCGACGCAGTCCAAAACGCGATGTCCTCTCTGCTACATCCCCTGTGCATAAATATAGATGTCTACGCACAGGGAATAAGCAGACTGAGAACAATCTCAGCTCTGCTACATCATCTCTGTGCACAGACATTCATGTCTGTACACAGGGAATGAGCAGACTGAGAACAATCTCAGCTCTGCTACATCATCTCTGTGCACAGACATTCATGTCTGTACACAGGGAATGAGCAGACTGAGAACAATCTCAGCACTGCTACATCAGGCAGCAGGCGGGCTCTAGGACCCTGGAGCTGGCAGCCTGTACAGAGGAGACAGGATCTTATCTGTGCAAGTCAGCAATTACTTACAAAGTAAACGAGCAATGCAAATAAATGACAAAACTAGGATTGCTTCAGGCTGAAGCTTCCGAGACACATCTGCGATTTGTAAATCTCACACTACTCGCTATTACTCGCTTCCCCATTCATTAACATTGGACTCGCTAGACTCGCAACGAGTAGCGAGTCCTGGGCTCGGACTCGCTAGAGTCAAGCGATTCCGAGTAATTTAGGATTCGCCCATCACTACATGGAAGCTGTCCACGTGGCTCAGGAAATGGGAGGTGTCCTTCAAGAAGGATTTGATATTGGGGATTAATGGAGTTAGGATCTTCTCAAGCGTTATTAAGAGGAGTGAAAGGATGGAGTCTGTGGAGGCCACAATCGGTCTCCCTGATGGTCGTTCCAGTTTCTTATGTATCTTAGGTAGAACATACATTACTGGTGTTATGGGGTCCTGTTTGTGTAGATAGTCTGCTAGTATGCTGTCAATTGTGCCTTGGTGCAGGTAGAAATTGATCAAGGAGTCTATCTTCTTTCTAATACTGGTGACGGGGTTGGAGAGGATCGGTTTATATGTTGCCGTGTCAGATAGTTGTCACTTCCTGCCTCTAGGCACAGTCCCACCAACAAGATGGCGGCTACCACAAAAGGAGACCTTTTCACAGTCACTCCCTGCCTCTAGGCACAGTCCCAGCAACAAGATGGTGACCGCCAGAAAAGGAGACCTTTTCACAGTCACTTCCTGCCTCTAGGCACATCCTGGAAGGTCACAATCACACATACACTGTTTTTTCACACTTCATTCTTTGCCCAATCAGGAAGTGCCGGCTATTTATAATACCGCTGCACAGCATCTCAAACACTCCCGGCCTCCCATCAACATGACAGAGGACACAAGGTAACACTGCTGCTGCTTCTTCTGACCTCATGGTGTGTTCCTCCTTAACCTTTCATTGAACCACCTGCCTCTCTCTTCCTGCAGGGCGGGTGTCATATGCCTACCATTATATATGCGGTATGTGTCCCCATTTTCTCACTAAAAACTTAATACCTGTACCTCAATCCTTAATTTAACTACTCATTTCCTTCTCAGTGGTTACTCCAAGCTGTCTAGCCTTTCCCAAACCCGGTCACAGGCCACTCTGGCAGCAAATTTCAAGGTATTTCCTCAGATATACTGCATTTATTGCTACCTTTACAGTGCACAGTATACAGGCATGATTACGGTGTCATGATAGTCAGAGTCACTACATCACTTACCTAGTTGCCCCACTCTCTCACATAGATGTATATAGGTCCCTATAATAGTACAATCACGTAATGTCTAATAAAAATAGAAGCCGACTAGTCCAACAGATAGAGTGATATATAACACCCCTGAG